>CAJHQP010001392.1:0-117554 GCA_905132765.1 Moricandia arvensis | reverse complement strand
AACTGAGAAATACATTTAAATTTGGTGTTTTCAAGTTCAAAGAGATTAAAGAGGGGTTGAAGAGTTTTAGAGTGAGAAACATTACATTTTTGTTGCAACCATTTGATAGGAAGAGAGATAATATGTAACGTTTTCTATTTAAAGAGACAAAACTTCCAACTAGGTATATTTTTGATTCAAAAGACTTTCAAAGAAGTCTTCTAAACGCCAAATTTACTATTCGTCCAAGAAGTCTTCTAACATAATGCACTAGAAGACTTCATGGAAGACTTCTTGGAAAATAGCCTGAGAAGTCTTCTAGGCCCCAAAATCAAATAACTAACTAAATAACAAAAAAAATATTTCATTTAACTTAAAATCAACTTATAAAGTGTTTAGTATACACAAAATTAAACACATATAATTCAATTTTTTGTAAGTTAAAATTTCAAAATGTAACCCTAAAAATATAAACAATACTATAACATATGTTACTAATCCCTAAATTAAAGACTATCATGACTCAATTTACATTCAATCACCTATGTTGAAAACATTTCCATTTTACTTATAATTTTAATTTACATCATTTAGAAATGTCTATAATTATATGATTTAGATTTTTTTCCTATCAAAATATATTTTATAAAATTTATAAACTATTTTTAAGATCTAATACATGAGAATACTTCTTTGAAGATTTGCATTAAGTAGTAAACTTAAATTCCTAAATTAATGATTAGGCGGAAAACCTAAACTTTACTAAAATTTAACGGGAAATGATAGATTTTGTTGTGAAGTCTTGCATGAAGTCTTTTAGTGTATTATATGTTAAAAAACTTTCCAATAAGTTTTGTAACCATATAATTTAATAACTAAGAAAAAGTCTTCCTTAAACTTAAAAAAAACTTAAAAAGTGTTTTAAAATCAAGTTATTAGATAGTTACTAACACATATTTGTCAAATTGAAAAAAAAAGATAAAATTTCAAAATCTAACCATAAAAATACCAACAATACTACAAAATATGTTACCAAAACCTAAACCAAAGACAATCATAACTCAATCTACATTCACTCATCTATGTTGAAAACAATTCAATTTTAGTAAATCTAAATTTACATCATGTATGAATATTTATAGTGAAATGATTTTAATTTTTTCCCATATAAATAGTTTTTATAAAAGATTTAAATTATTGTAAGATTTAATGTACGAGAAGATTTCTAGGGAAGTATTTTCACACGGCGGGTTATAATGATAAAAATCAATACAAATTTTTTGTTTGGTCATAAAGATTTTGTTGTGATTTCACTAGACTTTTGAATTACTTTTGTGTTTAATTGAATTTTGGATACACTTTTACATTTAAAATCAAATTGTTAGTCATATATAGCAAATTTCACATGAAATTTTATACGATATTTAAAATTCATGAACGAATAACAATGAAATCTCAAATTTCCAAAGTTTATAAAAATTTACTTACCAATGATGTAAATATTCATCTTCTAATGACAATAGATTTAGTCAAAATTGGTAATCAATAATAACTAAAAAAATTTGAATAGCAAAAAATTTGAATAAATTTTGAAAATTTTTAAACCAATAACAATTGATTTTGGTGAAATTTTTTAAATTTATACATCAAGAACAATAAAACCTCAAAATTTCTAAAAGTTGACAAGAATTCGCTTACGAAATACCAATAAGGTGCAAATTGTGAAAACAAAATGTTACGATAGATGAATGGTCAACAGATAGAACGTGCCATTATACAGATGAATGGTCAACAGATAGAACGTGCCATTATACAGATGAATGGTCAACGCATACAACGTGCCATTATCCAGTTGACTCGTCAACGCACACAATCTTTTCCTTAAAAATCGATTAATATTTAGTGGGAAAAAAATAGCTCAAAATTCCATTTCTTTTTGGTCTCTCTCTCTCTCTCTCTCTCCATCGTCTTTCTGTGTGTTACACTCTCTCAATCCATCGACTTCGTAATTTCACTTCATCGGAACAGGATCGTCGGACTTGTGATGGCCGGCAAGCTTATCGGCTCGGAGATTCATGGATTCCATACTCTCCAAGGTTTCTTCCTACCTTCATCGTTTCTTCCGTTTGACTGTTTCCTTGAATTCGCCACGAGAATCAGATGATCCTCCGTTCATCTTCTCTGGGTTTCTGAGGACTTTCTCTTCCCATTGCTCTTGGTTTCAACGCAGCTATTGTACTAGAAAATTTGCAGATAGTTGTGGAATCCTGATTCAGTGTACATTTTGCACTGATTAATAATGTTATATAATGAGAACTGAAGCAAGACAATCTGGTCATCCATCCGGAGACTGTTTGTGATGTGATTGTAAGTTTGACTTTGTTCTTAAGGTTCTTGTGTGTTGCAGATCTTGATATACAAACGATGTTTAAGGAGGCATACACGAGGTGGCTCCGGCCTAATGAGATCCATGCTCTCCTCTGTAACCATACATACTTCACCATCAACGTCAAACCAGTCCACTTACCCAAAAGTAATTTAATTTTCTCTGTTTTTCCCTTCTCCTAACATGTTTAAATGCTATCACTTCTTACTCTTAGATGCTATTTTATTTTGGAAATCAGATTCTGAATATGTGCATATTCTGCAGGTGGCACAATTGTCTTGTTCGATCGTAAGATGCTGAGGAACTTTAGAAAAGATGGTCATAACTGGAAAAAGAAAAAGGATGGGAAGACTGTTAAAGAAGCTCACGAACACCTTAAAGTTAGTTCATATCTGCGTTTAATAGCTAATATATGCTCTTGTCTGATGATCTCTGTATATTATTCTTCCATCTCCAGGTTGGTAATGAGGAAAGGATTCATGTTTACTATGCCCACGGTGATGATCAACCTACCTTTGTTCGAAGGTGTTACTGGTTGTTGGATAAGTATGTTGGCAACAAATAAAGTTATGTTAATTATAGATGCCTTCCTGCCCCTGCGTTGTTTCTCAAAGTTTATGAAAATAAATGACCTCTTTTTATAATGGCAGGTCTCAGGAGCACATTGTTCTTGTCCACTATCGTGAGACGCATGAGGTTGTCTACCTCTCCCCGGCTTATTCTGATATATTTTCTTCTATGTGAGAAGTGGTTATTGACTAGGATAATGTATTGTTGTTGTTTGAATAGCTTACAGCCTTCTCTCGGCAGGTTTTAGTTACAAAAGAATATTAGTTTGCAGCCCTCTGAGGAATTTTGGTAAAACAGGTTCAGGCAGCTCCAGCAACCCCTGGGAACTCGTACTTAAGTTTGATAACTAACCACTTGTCAACAAAACATGTGGCTGAATATAATAATTCTGGTGTCCGTAATGCTTGTAACACAGGTGAGAAGTAGTCTCATGGTGATCTTGAGCTTTTGCGATTCAAACTTTTGGTGTATATTGGCAATTCTTCTGTACTGTTTAGTGTATATTTAAGTATGTTGTACATTTGAAGTTCTCGTAGAAGGTTTGACATTTACACACTTCTTCTTGAAGGGTTTGAAGAGCGCAGCAACAGTCTGGTTGCTAATAATCATGAGACCAGGCTTCATGAGATCAACACACTTGATTGGGATGAGCTTCTAGTATCAGCGGATAATAGCAACCAGTCTTTACCAACAGAAGGTACTTAAGTTACTTGAGCTTAATTTATATAAACCCATCCTCCAAAGAACGAATAACTGCTTGTTGTAAACAAAAGGAGCAATGCAATGATGCTGAAAAACACTTGACTTTTCCTTTAATTTGCTCATTGCTTGCAGAAGACGTGTTATACTTCACAGAACAGCTTCAAACTGCGCCTAGGGGATCTGAAAAGCAAGTGAGTTAAAGTGGTTACCCAAGCCTGCAAGTGGCTTTGACTGTCTTTCTATTCACCATTTCCGTCTTGTTCATTGTGCAGGGAAATCACCTTGCAGGCTACAACGCATCAACAGATGTACCATCATTTCTCGGTCTTGGAGACCCTGTTTACCAAAATAATAATCCATCTGGCGCAGGAGAATTTTCTAGTCAGCATTTGCACTCTGTAGTAGATTCAAATCTACAGAGAAGGGATTCCAGTGCAACAGTTGCTGATAAACCGGGTGATGTTTTGCTTAATAACGGTTATGGAAGGCAGGAAAGTTTTGAAAAGTGGGTGAACAACTTCATAATTGACTCTCCTAGCTCAGTGGAGGATCCTTCCCTTCAAGCTGTATTTACACCTTGGCAGGAATCATCAGCTCCTCCTGCTGTGTTTCATTCTCAGTCTAACATACCGGAGCAAGTATTTAACATTACTGATGTTTCACCTGCCTGGGCCTATTCGACAGAGAAAACAAAGGTTTTTTGAATCAAACCCTTTTTGTCAATATGCTTTTTCTTTACTTAATTATCATGGCACTACTAGTTGGTCCTGTCTTATCTTAGACCTTGGTTTAGAACAAGCGAGTAATAAATTATCTTAATTTGGAGACAGTAACTCAATATGTGCCCATTAATAGCTAATGTCGAATTGACTGTGTGTCTCACTTTACTGCATGTGTGTTTGTTGAGGTCTTATGCATGCGATTAATATGTTTTCATTATAAAATTGTATATAATGTGAGTCACTACATGCAATAGAGATTAAACCTACTTGATGTAACAAAGGTTTTTTGGCTGAATAAATTTTGCATTCATTAAAAAAAAAAGAGATTAAATCTGGATAGGTAAAATATATCACAGTTGAGATTCGCCTCTGTTTCATTTTGCGTCTTAAAACCAATTATTCAGGAATAAGCATTTCTTGCTGCAATGAGCTAACCATCTGCTTGTTAATTTTACAGATTCTTGTAACTGGATTCTTTCACGACAGTTTCCAACATTTGGGAAGATCAAACCTCTTCTGCATTTGTGGAGAGTTGCGTGTCCCCGCAGAATTTCTCCAGATGGGGGTTTATCGTTGCTTCATTCCCTCTCAATCAACAGGGGTGGTGAACCTTTATCTTAGTGCCGATGGGAACAAACCGATCAGCCAGTCATTCAGCTTCGAACACCGCTCCGTTCCTGTTATTGAAAAAGTCGTTCCTCAAGGCAACCAGCTATACAAGTGGGAAGAGTTTGAGTTCCACGTCAGACTTGCTCATCTTCTGTTCACTTCTTCGAACAAAATCAGCGTTTTCTCAAGCAAAATCTCCCCCGATAACTTGCTAGAGGCTAAGAAACTCGCCAGCAGGACTTCCCATCTCTTAAACAGCTGGGCAGATTTAATGAAGTCAGTTCAGGGGAATGAGGTACCATTTGATCAAGCCAGGGACCATCTCTTTGAGCTTACTCTGAAAAATAGACTGAAGGAGTGGCTTTTGGAGAAAGTTATCGAAAACCGCAACTCAAAGGAGTATGATTCTAAAGGCCTTGGAGTAATCCACCTATGTGCTGTCCTTGGATACACTTGGTCGATCCTTCTCTTCTCCTGGGCTAATATATCGTTGGATTTCCGTGATAAGCATGGCTGGACCGCTCTTCATTGGGCAGCATACTATGGAAGGTAAAATAACTTTGCATCTTTTTAAGTAATACGAGGTCTGCTATTCTTGTTTACGTTCTATTTACTTCCTTTTCCATGTTTTATTCCTTTAAAGGGAGAAAATGGTGGCTGCTCTTTTGTCTGCCGGGGCAAGGCCAAACTTGGTGACAGACCCTACTAAGGAATACCTTGGCGGCTGCACGGCGGCTGATCTGGCGCAACAGAAAGGTTATGAAGGTTTAGCAGCTTTTCTTGCTGAGAAATGTCTTGTAGCACAGTTCAGGGACATGAAAATTGCTGGAAACATCAGTGGCAACCTTGAGGCCGTCAAGGCAGAGACGTCAACAAACCCAGGGCACTCAAATGAAGAAGAGCAGAGCCTGAAGGACACTCTGGTGGCATACAGAACCGCTGCAGAGGCGGCTGCACGGATTCAGGGAGCGTTCAGAGAGCACGAGCTGAAGGTTAAGTCAAGTGCGGTTAGGTTTGCTAGCAAAGAAGAAGAGGCCAAAAACATAATAGCTGCGATGAAGATTCAACACGCGTTTCGAAATTATGAAACTCGTAGGAAGATTGCAGCCGCTGTTCGGATTCAGTACAGGTTCCAAACTTGGAAAATGAGGCGGGAGTTTCTGAATATGCGGAGTAAGGCAATTCGGATCCAGGTAAAAAACAATGTTGCCATCAGTTCAATATGAACTCTGCAGCCAGTAAAACTGCTATTGCTTTAGAATTACGTTTTATGATTTTTGTTTTGGCTGGTGATGCAGGCGGCGTTCAGAGGTTATCAAGTAAGAAGACAGTACCAGAAGATAACATGGTCGGTGGGAGTTCTTGAGAAGGCGATTCTGAGGTGGAGACTAAAGAGAAAAGGATTCAGAGGGCTTCAGGTTAGCGTACCTGAGGAGAAGGAAGGGGCTGAGGCGGTGGAGGATTTCTACAAGACGAGTCAGAAGCAAGCAGAGGATCGGCTCGAGAGGTCAGTAGTTCGAGTCCAGGCCATGTTCCGGTCCAAGAAGGCTCAACAAGATTACAGAAGGATGAAACTGGCTCATGAAGAAGCTCAGGTGAAGATTTTATCTTTTGCTTACTTCCTTAACTCAGTTTTAATAGTTAATTCATAAATGTATTTGTAAAGGAAGTTAAACACGTTTTACATATGAGTTTGGTGGTTAATGCATCTTTGAATATGAAATGTGATGCAGCTGGAGTATGATGGGATGCAAGAGCTTGATGAAATGGCTAGGGAGAGCTGAATTGAATAATAATCAAGAGAAGTTGTATGTGTGGGTGGGTGGAACTGTACTATGAAAAATGACAAGGGGCATTTTCGACTATGGCAATTCAATTCAATCGTGGAGCCGGGAGATCTTCCATAGAGCGTCTTGTTGTTAGTCCTTTGTTATTCTGCTTGGAGGATTCTGGTAGTAGCTTTATAAAGAGTGCGTTATGTGACAGATTATAACACTAGAAGCTAACTTGTTTTATTTTGTACTGTTTTCCATATTGGATTTCTAACTTTATGCTAAATATATTTTAAATAAATGTCTCAGAATCTGCTCTTTTCTTCTGTTACAATAATAATCTAAGACAATAAGAAAAAACAAAAACAAAAACATGAAACAAGTATGCGTGAAATCCAGAGTAGACATAGCGAATGTCGCCAAAGTACAAATATCCTCTAATACAAGAGCTTTTGTATCTCGAGTTATTGTTTATACAGCAGCTTTTACACTTTGTGACGTTGTTGAAACAGGACTTTCGACCTGAAAATGAGAGATAACAAGAGTTTGGTTACTTCTTTCTAATCGAAGAGATTGGATTTCTATTGATAAGATAATTGTTTGATCTAAATCCTTGTATTTTTTTTTACCTTAGCTGCTTTAAACAGTTCGTCTACAACTTCAGACAAAGTTGGATGTGCATGAACCGCAAGTTTTATGTCCTGCAATAAAAAGCCAAAAATAATCTCACAATCATAAAGCTCAATGATCAAAATCAAGAACAGGTCTGGTTTGCAGCAAAGAATATTCCCCCCTAACCTGAATGCGGGTTCCTAATGCGATAGCGTTGGATGCTTCATGGATAAGATCAGCTGCATGCAACCCGAAGATATGCACACCAAGAATTTCACCATTGTCAGGTCTGTATATCATCTGTGCACATAAAGAGAGTGTGTTCAGATATCTTCCAGAACTATAAACAACTTTCTTTTCTTTTCTTTTTTTTCCATTAAGTTCTTCTCTTTACCTTGGCGAGTCCTTCTCCTTCATTTTCGGCTAGAGCCTTTGTGTTTGCCTTGAAACTTGTCTTGGCAATACTTACTTTAAATCCCTCTTTCTCAGCTTTCTCTCTTGCTTGAGGCTGGCAATTGCAGAAAGGATTATCAACACACAAAAAGTTCGGTTACATTTTTTTTAACACTAACCGATTCACTTAGGGTGTCTAGAGTTTACCTCTGTCAGCCCCACCATGCTGATTTCAGGATGAGTAAAACAAGCAGCTGGGATGCTAAGATGATTAAGCACGTGATCTCTACCTGTGACTTGCTCCACCACTAGCCAATACAAGTACATGCACAGAGTTTAATAAGAAGCCGGGCAAAGGTGAAGTAATGTAAAAAAGGGAAAAAGACTGATGCATATATATAATAGAGTTTCAACAATCAATTTACCAGAAATTCCTTGAGCACTGGCTGCGTGAGCAAGCATCATTTTACCATTGGCATCACCGATGCAGTACAAGTGTGGAACCTATCAACCAAGCATGTCTCGGTAAGAACTGGTAATAAGACATAACAAGATATGCATATGCTAAGAACACTAACCAGCTTTCCATTTCCGTCGATAACACGCATTCGCTCATCGACTGGTATAAAGCCTCTCTGCGTAGCTACATTTATCTGTGTGGAATACAGATCGTAAATATTATTTCTTTCATAACCAAGTACACTCAGAGAACCATAAGTGAAAACATTTATTCATAAGATAAGAGGATGTCCCAGTTTATTGTCCTCTCTTACATTTTCAAGGCCAAGACCATTGGTGAATGGAGCTCTTCCTGTAGCAATAAGAGCAGTGTCCACCTTGGAAAACGAACATAAGGTCACACTTTCAGCGCAAGAGAAGATAAAATAAAAACCATAAAAGAGTCTATTGATAGAATTCAAAGACATTTCTGTTTCTTATATATTTGTGGACGAACAAGATCAAGTTCTAGAATGCATGTGAGATTTAAGTCTCAGATATGAGCACAATCATGCTATTATGCATCATCATCAGTCCTTTCAGAAAACTAACTTTTTCAAACTATCAGAGGTTCTTAAAACCTCTTTTTTATTTGACATTCTGTTTACCTCCAAAGTATCCTTGGGTTCCTTGGTTTTTGCATCAATCAGCTCAATCATCACTGGTCTTCCATCTTTTGCTGGAGTGATCTGTGAAAAACGAATGAAAGATCCGTAAACATACAGTATAAGAAAGAAATTATATATATACTGCGTGAGATAAGCAAGCTTACTTTGCTTGCAAACACTCCAGTATGATAGTCAATTTTTCTTGGATTTATCAGAACCCTTTGAGCCAGCTTACTGATCTCAGGATCAAATCCAGGCATCAGCTGATCCAGCGCCTCAATAAATGTTACCTGCAGAACATTTTGTTACTATTTAGAGAAATTAAAGAAAAAAACTTACTTGAAAGCAACAAGCAGACTCTACTTCCTCATAATAATTTAAATAATCAGTACAAAATCAACAAGCTACCTCACTTCCAAGGGCCGTGTAAACATCACTAAACTCAAGACCGATATAACCACTTCCTACTATCGCAATCCAGTCAGGAACCGTCTCCAACTTCAATGCATGGTCACTTGTAATAACAGTCTTTCCTACAGAACAAAAATATAAGCAACGTTAAGGTTCTTGCTATACTAACAGAGAGAAGACATTTTTGGGTTTGGAGGCTCCTCCCCTGGCTTAAAACACATACCATCAACTTCGATTCCTTTAGGCACAAATGGTACAGATCCAGTTGCAATGATTATATCTTTGGCGGTAATAATATTGTCCTTTCCATATTTAACCTTTTGTGTCCCCTGAACAAGTACACAAAAGACTAAAGATTAGGATCACCAATTAGAAACATCATATCATGTCGAGTTACCAACACAAAACAATAACATACTGACCAGAACAGAACCAAACCCAGTCAATATGTCAACACCAAGGGCCTTCATAGAATTGGTGAGATTATTCCTAATTTTGGTAGCCAGGTTACTCGCATGGTCAGCCACACCCTGACGGTCATAACCGGCAGCTGAAACCTGTTATCGACGGGAGAAGATAGAATCAGAGCCAAGGAGATAGTACATTTCTCCACATTACATTCAAAAATCAAACCTTTGAGAATCTACAATCATTTCAAGAATTATTAGGAGACCATGAGGCAAACATTTACCTGCAGACCAAAGGATTTCATGTGATGTTCGTTCTGAAGTTCTCTCATCCTACCACTAACAGCAAGAAGAGCTTTGGAAGGCACACAGCCTCTGTTAACGCAAGTCCCTCCCACAACATCTCCTTCTATGATGGCAGTTTTGAGTCCCTATAAAAAACACTTTATCTATTACAGAACTATGTTATTTATTACAGAACTAACTTATCTATTACAGAACTACATTATGTATTACAGAATTACTTTAACTATTACAGAACTACATTATCTATTGTGTTATCTATTACAGAACTACATTATGTATTACAGAACTAGTTTATCTATTACAAAACTACATTATCTGCTACAGAACTAAGTTATCTGTTACAGAACTAAGTTATGTATTCCAGAACTACTTTATCTATTACATAACTACGTAATCTATTACAGAACCACTTGATCTATTACAGAACTAACTTATCTATTACAGAACTACTCTATCTATTACAGAACTAATTTACCCATTACAGAACTATGTTATGTATAACAGAAGTAACTTATCTATTACAGAACTACTGCAAATGCAAGAGAGAGCGCTTCACATTCGATTTCGAATAGCCTAAGAAGGATCTATGCTAAGAAAGAAAGGTTAAAACCTTCTCTACTGCGTGTAATGCAGCTCCGTGGCCACCAACACCAGCTCCGATAATGACCAGATCATAATCGAAGGATTTCGAAGGAGCTCCATTGCCACTAGCAGCTGCGGCGGAGACTTCGATCTTCCTACTGTTGATTTGTAAACGGCAAGAGGTTAACTGCTTCGGCAGAGAGAAACCAAACGCTTCCCGCCGGAGACCGCAGAACCGGAGATTCCTCGGAGCGGCATTCGATGAACAGAGCGGGCGGTTGGGTGTAGTAAGCGACGAGTGCGAGAAGGAGAGAGAGAAAGCTGATTGCATTGTTAGAGATAGAGAGAGAGAGAGATCTGAGAAATGGGAGTGACGGAGATGACAAAGTGTTGCTCACTCCGGTGGGAGATAGACGAGAGGAGGCGGAGATATCAAAGATGCGACACGTGGCAGTTTATCGTTGTTTATATCACTAGGCCCGGAGTTTTAAACCCTCCGGTTTATGTCACTAGGCCCTTTTACCAAAAAATATCACTAGGCCCAGTGGGCTTTTATCTATTGTTTGAAGTAGTCAGTAGTCTATGATCCTTGTCCTTAGGGAAGAAGAGACACGTTGGGAATGAGAAGGGTGAAGAGTTCAAATGTCAGACTCCGACACGTGTGGGAGAGCATAACACGTGTCAAGAGAGTGGGAAAGCTCTTTCTGTTCGGTTCCACATTCTTCTCCTTACTTCCTACTTTGTTGTGAAGAGAGACGTGTTAACACATAGAAAGATAGAGAGAGTGTGAAGAGAGAAGAAACAAACAAAAAAAATGGAGAAGAGTGGAGGAAGAAAGGTGATGGAAGAGATAAGAAGCTTTGAGAAGGCAAGTTTGTTCGACCTTGGTCATCCTCTTCTCAACCGCGTCGCTGATTCCTTCGTCAAAGCCGCTGGGGTTTGTTTTTAACCTTTCATATATGTGTGGGAATATATATATATAACAAGAATATACATATTTGTATGAGTTAGGATAAGTTTTAATGAGATCAATTATGAAGGTCGGAGCGTTACAAGCTGTGTCAAGGGAAGCTTACTTTACGGTGGTTGATGGTAGATCTCCGCCCACTTTCTTATTCAATGTAAACTTCCCAGTAAGAGAATAGAAGAAGTGAAAATAAAAAACTTTTGATTTGATTAATGATAACTCAGGGACAGGTTTTGACTCGAGCAGCATGGGTCCACCATCTGAAGACACCGGCAGCAAGAAACATAGGTTCCCTAATCTCCGAGGTCCGTTATATCTCATGCATTTGATGAGATAGGTTGATGTGTTGAAAAATAAACTTGATTTGGGTTAATCATTGGGCTAATAATCTACTAATCATGTTAGCCCAAATTTGACCCAAGTTCTAGAATTTATCTAGAAAAATCTTCCACCTCCTTAAGATAAAAAAAATCTAGATATTTTCATAGAATTATCTAGATAATTAGAATAAAAATATCAAGATATTTTAGTAGAATTATCTAGATTTAAGAATAAAATATGTAAGATATTTTGTATTTTGGAGGCTATAAATACCTCCACTCTCTTCTCATTTTGTATGATCCAAGTTTTCAAGAATCATCTAAGAAATAAGAAGTTTCCTCTTCATAAAATCTCTTCTCTTCAAACACTTAAACACTTTCTCCATTTCTAATAAGTTTCTTATTCCAACAAAGTGGTATCAGAGCTACAAGATCATTTTGAAGATGGCAAGTAGTGGTGTTCCCTTCCAAGTTCCAATGCTCACAAAGAGCAACTATGACAATTGGAGTTTAAGGATGATGGCTATCTTAGGAGCACATGATGTATGGGAGATAGTTGAGAAATGCTTCATTGAACCAGAGAATAATGGTGGTTTATCTCAAGCTCAAAGAGATGGTTTGAGAGATTCAAGAAAGAGAGACAAGAAGGCTCTCTGTCTAATCTATCAAGGTTTAGATGAAGATACATTTGAGAAGGTTGTTGGAGTAAAGACGTCTAAAGAAGCATGGGAGAAGCTTCAGACCTCATACAAGGGAGCAGAACAAGTTAAGAAGGTACGTCTACAAACTTTACGAGGAGAATTTGAGTCATTACAAATGAAGGAAGGTGAACTCATCTCAGATTACTTCTCAAGAGTCTTGACGGTTACTAATAACCTAAAAAGAAATGGTGAGAAGTTAGATGAGGTGAGAATCATGGAGAAAGTTCTTAGATCGCTCGATTCAAAATTTGAGCACATTGTTACCGTAATTGAAGAAACAAAAGACTTGGAGACAATGACGATGGAGCAACTTCTTGGATCACTACAAGCTTATGAAGAAAAGAGGAAGAAGAAAGAGGATATTGTTGAGCAAGTTCTCAAGATGAGAATTGATCACAAAGAAGAAAGTAGCCGAAATAATCCAAGACGTGGTGGCGGTCATTTCAGAGGACGAGGTCGTGGTGTAAATGGACGAGGTTGGAGACCATATGAAGACAACTTTAACCAAAGAAGAGAGAGCTCATCAAGAGGTCGTGGAAGAGGAAATGCAAAATCAAGGTACGATAAATCAAACGTCAAATGCTATAGTTGCGGAAAGTTTGGACATTATGCTTCTGAATGCAAAACTCCAAACAACAATAGAGTTGAAGAGAAGTCCAACTATGTTGAAGAAAGGAGTAATGAAGAAGATATGCTATTGATGGCTTACAAGAAGGATGAGCCAAATGAAGTTAGCAGATGGTACCTTGATAGTGGTGCTAGCAATCACATGTGTGGGAACAAAAACATGTTTGTGGAGCTTGATGAATCGGTGAAAACCAATGTGGCTTTGGGAGATGAATCGAAGATGGAGGTGAAAGGTAAAGGTAATATTCTCATCCGCTTAAAGAATGGAGATCATCAATTCATTTCCAGTGTTTATTACATCCCAAGCATGAAGACCAACATCTTGAGCCTAGGACAACTCTTGGAGAAAGGTTATGATATTCGACTAAAGGATAATAACCTTACTTTAAGAGATAATGCAAATAATCTCATCACAAAAGTACCAATGTCAAGAAATAGAATGTTTATCCTAAACATTCAAAATGACATTGCACGATGTCTCAAGATGTGCTACAAGGAGGAGTCATGGCTTTGGCATCTTCGGTTTGGGCATCTCAACTTTGGAGGGTTAGAGCTACTTTCTAAGAAAGAAATGGTGAGAGGATTACCTTGTATCAACCATCCAAATCAAGTGTGTGAAGGGTGCCTACTTGGAAAGCAATTCAAAATGAGTTTTCCAAAGGAGTCGGAGACAAGAGCAAGAAAACCATTAGAGCTCATACATACAGATGTATGTGGCCCAATCAAACCAAGCTCATTTGGTAAGAGTAACTACTTCCTTCTCTTTATTGATGATTTTTCAAGAAAGACATGGGTTTATTTTTTGAAAGAAAAATCAGAAGTGTTTGAAAATTTCAAAAGGTTTAAAACCCATGTTGAGAAGGAAAGTGGTCTTGTGATTAAGACCATGAGATCCGATCGGGGAGGAGAATTTATGTCCAAGGAATTTCTGAAGTATTGTGAAGATAATGGTATCCGAAGACAATTGACGGTGCCAAGAACCCCTCAACAAAATGGAGTAGCGGAAAGAAAGAATAGGACTATTCTTGAGATGGCAAGAAGCATGCTCAAGAGTAAGAATCTACCAAAGGAGTTATGGGCAGAAGCAGTCGCGTGTGCGGTGTACATATCAAACCGATCTCCAACGAAGAGCGTTTCTGGAAAGACACCACAAGAAGCTTGGAGTGGAAGGAAGCCCGGTGTCTCACACCTAAGAGTCTTTGGAAGCCTTGCTCACGCTCATATTCCGGACGAGAAGCGGAGCAAACTAGATGACAAAAGTGAGAAGTACATTTTCATTGGGTATGATGCTAACTCCAAAGGCTACAAACTCTACAATCCTGAAACAAAGAAGACAATTATAAGTCGGAATGTCATCTTTGATGAAGAAGGAGAATGGGATTGGAGATCAAATAATGAAGACTACAACTTCTTTCCATCTTTTGAAGAAGAGAACTTGGAGCAAATAAGAGAAGAACCAGCTACACCACCAACTTCACCAACACCAAGTTCTCAAGGGGATGAAAGCTCAAGTGAAAGGACTCCACGTTTTAGAAGTCTACAAGACATTTATGAGGTAACCGAAAATCAAGACAATCTCACTTTATTTTGCCTTTTTGCGGATTGCGAGCCTATGAACTTTGAAGAAGCTCAAGAAAAGAAGTCATGGAAGAGTGCAATGGATGAAGAAATCAAGTCAATCCAAAAGAATGATACATGGGAATTGGCTTCACTTCCTAATGGGCATAAGGCAATAGGTGTGAAGTGGGTGTACAAGGCAAAGAAGAACTCTAAAGGAGAAGTTGAAAGATACAAGGCGAGACTGGTGGCAAAAGGGTATAGTCAAAGAGCCGGAATCGACTATGATGAGGTATTTGCTCCAGTTGCTCGTTTAGAAACAGTTAGGCTAATCATTTCATTGGCAGCCCAAATGAGATGGAGGATACATCAAATGGATGTCAAATCTGCCTTCTTAAATGGAGACCTAGAGGAAGAAGTTTACATTGAGCAACCAAAAGGCTACAAAATCAAAGGAGAAGAAGACAAAGTCTTAAGGTTGAAGAAGGCACTTTATGGATTAAAGCAAGCACCAAGAGCATGGAATACTCGGATTGATAAATACTTCAAGGAAAAAGATTTCATCAAGTGTCCATATGAGCATGCACTTTATATCAAAACCCAAAACAACGATATATTGATTGCATGCTTGTATGTGGATGACTTGATATTCACTGGCACCAATCCGATTATGTTTGAAGATTTCAAGATGGAGATGACAAAGGAGTTCGAGATGACTGATATTGGATTAATGTCATACTACCTTGGCATTGAAGTAAAGCAAGAAGAAAATGGAATCTTCATCACTCAAGAAGGATATGCTAAAGAAGTGCTTAAGAAGTTCAAGATGGAAGACTCAAATCCAGTTTGTACACCAATGGAATGTGGAGTCAAGTTATCAAAGGAAGAAGAAGGAGAGAGTGTTGATCCAACACTCTTTAAGAGCTTAGTTGGAAGTCTACGTTATCTAACTTGCACAAGGCCCGACATCCTACACGCGGTTGGAGTTGTGAGTCGATATATGGAGCATCCAACAACAACTCATTTCAAGGCAGCTAAGAGGATCTTACGCTATATCAAAGGTACAATCAACTTTGGCTTGTATTACTCTATCTCTGACGATTACAAGCTTTTTGGATATAGCGATAGTGACTGGGGTGGAGACGTTGATGACCGAAAAAGCACAAGTGGCTTCGTGTTTTTCATTGGAGAAACCGCCTTCACATGGATGTCAAAGAAGCAACCAATTGTTACCCTTTCTACTTGTGAAGCGGAGTATGTAGCGGCTACTTCATGTGTTTGCCATGCTATTTGGTTACGAAACTTGCTAAAGGAGTTGAGCCTACCACAAGAGGAGCCAACGAAGATATTTGTTGATAACAAGTCGGCAATAGCATTGGCGAAGAATCCAGTCTTCCATGATCGAAGTAAGCACATTGATACTCGTTATCACTACATCCGAGAATGTGTTGCCAAGATGGATGTGCAATTGGACTATGTGAAGACAAATGATCAAGTAGCTGATATCTTCACCAAGCCACTCAAGCGTGAAGACTTTATCAAGATGAGGAGTTTACTCGGAGTAACCAAATCAAGTTTAAGGGAGGGTGTTGAAAAATAAACTTGATTTGGGTTAATCATTGGGCTAATAATCTACTAATCATGTTAGCCCAAATTTGACCCAAGTTCTAGAATTTATCTAGAAAAATCTTCCACCTCCTTAAGATAAAAAAATCTAGATATTTTCATAGAATTATCTAGATAATTAGAATAAAAATATCAAGATATTTTAGTAGAATTATCTAGATTTAAGAATAAAATATGTAAGATATTTTGTATTTTGGAGGCTATAAATACCTCCACTCTCTTCTTATTTTGTATGATCCAAGTTTTCAAGAATCATCTAAGAAATAAGAAGTTTCCTCTTCATAAAATCTCTTCTCTTCAAACACTTAAACACTTTCTCCATTTCTAATAAGTTTCTTATTCCAACATGATGAGCTATATTATTTGCGTTGTGTCATATAGTGTTTATTTGTCATAATTTGTTAATAGTATTTGTTGTTGCATTTCAGGAGAAAGCAGCAGCAAATCTCTGGAGGCATTGGTGAGTTTTCAATTACAAACGAACACTATTTTTTCTGTCTCTAATATTCGTCTGCATGTATATACATATAACGTACGTGTGTGAATCATATATGTAATAGGAAGTTTGGTAAGGAAAAAAAGAAAAGTTTGGTCATAAGCTTGTGTATTAGACTATAAGTTTACTAACGATTGGTCTAATAAGTAATTACCATTTACATTGGTTGGTATTTAGGTGAAGAATACAGGGAAAGAATCTCTTCAGTGGGGTGAGTTATAGTTTAACTAACCGTTGTAATTTAAGATAAAATAGAGATTTGGCTAATGGGTTGGGATGTTGACTGATATGGTATGGCAGGGCTAGCAGCTGGATTATACTCTGGTATAACTTATGGTATGAAGGAGGCTCGTGGAGGAGCTCATGATTGGGTGAGTCTAATCAACATTTGTTAATTTTAGAAAACGTGTGATGTTCTTTCTTTAATTTGTAACCATATGTATTTTGTAGAGGAACAGCGCAGTGGCTGGAGCATTGACAGGGGCGGCAATGGCTATGACAACCTCGGAGAGGACAAGCCATGAGCAAGTGGTTCAGTCTGCTCTTACCGGAGCAGCCATTTCCACCGCTGCTAATCTCCTTTCCAGTGTTTTCTAGATAATTTTCAATAGAAGGTTGCGTTATTTGTGTTAGTTTTAACATAAATATGTCCTTTAAGTTTCTGTACGTGTCTGTTAAGAGTAGGCTTTATCTGAAACTCTTGAAGCCACAGATAACATTTGCTTCCGCTTGAATTGTTTTCTTTTCGTTTACATGAACTGCGTTAGGAAAACTAGTTCGCATCTTTTGGAGCTAGAACAAAATAAACCTTATCCTATTTGGATAAAATTCGGGTCTTGTGGACCCAGACAAGAAAAATGTCATACAACTGAAGACGCTTGCAGAGATTTTGGAAGTATTTGCTATGTTATCAACTGTACCGAATAACAAAAAGACGGCTAATGCTTATGGTTTAGAAAAATCTCTATCCAGACCAGATATGAACAAGTTCTTCCAATACTATCTTAATTCTAACTAGTTTAAGACGCGCTCAAGTTATGAAAACTATATTTGTGTACTATCAATTATTTTATGGTTTAAAAATTAACAAAATAATAGATATATATTAAAAATTAAAAATAATAGATTATTGAATAGATAATTAAGTAAACAAGTTTTAGTAGTTATTTTTAAGTTTTTGTCACTAAAATAGTTTTCTAAAAAGAAAATAATCAAAACAACTTTTTCTAGTTTAACACTTTTAGTATTTATTTTTTTATTTTTAAATATTTTAAACACACTTTAAAAACTACATTCCATAAATTAGTTAACTCTAGTGATATAAATGTATATTTATATGATTTAATAAAAATTAATATGGCATTATTTTTCTTAGATATTTAATGCCATCGTAGGATATTTCTGTAATTAAATTTATGTAAATACATCAAAGCAATCATTTTATAATATTTTATTTTAATAAATCTAAATAGAAATATATATATATATATATATGGATATAATTAAAAATAAATTATATTAACATAAATATATAATATATTTTAATATAGATATCTATTAAATAAGACTTTCTATTCATATGATTATATATTTTTTCTATAGAAAAAATTATAAACCTGTGATAAAAAAATTAGTATGAAATTTTTAATAATTTATAATTATTTTTGAATATTCACTGTAAATTTTGAAACCAAAAAATTTTAATTTCTCGATTTTATTTAATGCAAATTTTGAAATTAAAATATTTGAGTTTTTTTGCATGATATATACTTTAGTATATATATATATATATATTATGTTGAATCTCTATCAAATAAATTTTTTTTCTCATATAATTTTATGACCATGTATATTTTTTATAATAAAAATTTCAAATCTTTGATCACAATTTTTTAATGTAGTGCTTTTAACAATTTTAATAATTTATTTTTATTTAAAAAAAGATTATGACAAATATGAAAATTTAAATATTCATTACATAGTTAATGTGATTGTTTATTTTTTTTGTTAATAATATACAATTAAACATAAATAATCGAAGATACACAAATAGTTGTCATATATACACTTTAGTTATATTAGGTAATCTCATAGCTTTTTGTAAGAAAATAATAAAAATTATTGATTATACACAATTAATTAATTTTTGTAATGAAAATTATACGTTTTTATATATATTAAAAGAGAAGCATTTGTAATAAGTGGACAAGAATAACATTGACGTATGCCAACCTCACATTCTTTAAAATTAGAACATTGACGTGGCAGTTTTATAATCATTTAAAATTAATGTATTCATACACTAATTTTATTGATTCAAAAATAGACAATTTAATGTATTTTTACACTAATGATTTTAATGAGCATATTTTTAGTTCTTGCATTTTTCTTCTCATTTCTTCTTTTTCTTTTCTTCTTTTTCATTTTCTTTATACTCTTTATTTTTCTCTTTCTCCTCCTCCTCCTCTTTTTTTTTTTTAACTTTACTTCTTCATCCTCTTCCCTCTCCTTCATCCCCTCATCCCTCTCCATCATCCCCTCCTCCTTTTCTTCCGCATTATTAGCCAGTAAAATATTTCAAAAATAAATATTTTTGTGTATTTTATTTTATTATAAACTTATATATAATATATTGTATTATATATGTATTATGTAATATCAGCATCATCACTACAATCGATTGTTTCATCGATTGTCTGTTACAACAATTTTCCTCCTCATCCTTGTTTATATCTCTTCCTCCTTCTTCTCCTCCTCCTTTTCTTTCCCTCTCTTTTCTCCCTTCTCTTCTTCCTCTTCTCTCTTTTGTGCAATATGTTTTATTTTATATTATAATAATAATACAATATATCAATTTTATCTCTCTTATTCTGTCGTCTCTTCCTTTCTCTCTCTTTCGCATTCTCCTCCCTTATTTCTCCTCTAAAAGTTCAGAGACAGACGAATAAAAGAACAAACGAGAGATTTCAAGAACACTTTCTTGTATATTAGAAATACTTTAAACAATTTTCGTGGATCTGTTTAATCGGTTTACTCACAGTCACATATGACTAGAGACGGATCAATTTCTAATCTCTCAAACACACAACGATCGAGCTACACCCACAAGTCACTCACCCTTTGCTAGCTGGCAAGAACATGTCTCTTGCTCAATTTTTTTCTCTCTGAAACGTTTAACCTAAATCTACCTAGGTAAATCTAGTTATATACGTTCCCACACAATATTGTATTTCCTAATATTGCGCTAAACTCAAATTTTATTTTGCTTTATCCCAAAGCAATATCTTAGTACTAGTGATTCTATGACACATCATCATTTCATAGTTAACTCGCAGCGGTGTGTTACACATTGATCAACATGTGTAACACTTCCTTGGTTCCTCGAACAACACGACTGGTGTGTTACATATTGATCAGGATGTGTCACACTCCCTTGGCTCTATGAACAAAAGTTGTTTTTTTAGCTTACATTCTTCCCTTTTTATCTGAATGTGACAATCTAAACATCATGCAAAGTTGACACAAAGCACAAGTACCTAGACAGACATATGATCTTTCATCATATTGATATTAGAAGAAAAAACACGTTCTTAAAACAGGTCTTGAGAACAAGTTTCAAAGATACAAAAACATCAGTACTAAGGGTTCAAACTCAAACACATAATGACATAAGGACCTAGACAAAGCACATGAAACATGAAAAGAAATTTCAATCAGCCACTATCATCATCAGTCTCCTCCTGTTGTGCGGCTTGCATGCACTCTCTCCCTGCTTAGATGCACATTAAGATAAAAATCACATGAGACAAGACATATCTTAAGTCACAATGAAAGAAAAACTTAAGCTCACTCCTTAGGCAAATACGAATTGCCTTAAGACTAGCAATGACTCTGACGATATCCTCTTCAAGGATTGGAGAACTTGATTCAACACCAGATCGACAACCAGCTTTCATGTCCTTAACCAACACCAGATCGACAACCAGCTTTCATGTCCTTAACCACAGCCTTTGGGAAACCCGTGAATTCCACATCACACTCATGAGGTGGAATAAATCGTTGGAACTCTAAGACTTGTTGAATTAGAGTCAAAAAGATAATCTTGCGTGACTTCTCAATCTCGGTGTTTTGAAACATAACCATGATCTGGTTGTAGGCTAGCTTCCCAAAGTCGAAACCACGATGATGATGGATCATGTATAGAAACTTGAGACGATCCTAAGTCATCTTGGTGTAGTTTGTAGTGGGAATCCAGTTTGGTCACACAAGCTTGTAGAGGACCTGGTTCAGCTTTGTCAGATACTTGGAGCTCATGTCTTCCCATCGATGAATCCGACCATCAGTAAGGAAAACACACACTTGATCAATATTCTCAGCAAGGTAGTCAGGATCCTTTTCAAACCCATGAAGGCAATACATGGCGTTAATCAAAATTGGAGAGAACTCCACCATAGATCCTCTGACAAACACTTCAACCCCATCATCTCTTTCCTCATAATCTAACAGATAAGCCACAAATTCCCTTACCACAGTCGGTTGATACGAGACAGAGCTAATCACCATGTAGCTTAATTCATCATCAACCACAACCCTTTTGACATTAAACAAATTCTCTACTGTGAGAGGAAGGCTCTGTTGGATAACAAACTTACGGGGCAACAACTTCTTGTAGTGCTTAGCAGCATGAGCAGTGACAAACCGACTTGTCACGGGAATTTAAGCGAAGGAGATCGAGATTCAGAATCGAGTCTGAAAAGCAGCTCGACTGGTCGTATATCGGGGTTCTTTGGGAAGGAAATTGTCAGCCTCTTTATCATCTGAGTCAGAGAGATTCAACATCTGGAGAAGGAGATTCCGGTGGAGGAGAAGATATGGAGGTTGAGCTCAGTTTTTGCGAGTGCTTGCGCGATTTGGGCGAAGCAGGCGATGAGGACGGAGGAGTGCGAGACTTTGGTGGCTTGCTCAGATTGCTTCAAACAAGCACTTCTTCGAGAGGATTGCATGGTGGAATTGAGAGGAGCAAAAGGTGTCGGCCAAGAAGGTTACACAAGATATTTTCCTTTTCTTTTAACCAACCATAAGAAACTCAAGCGAGCCATTAGTAACATAAGTAAATATGCCCAATTGCCCCAGCTCACACATATGATAATATAAGTGTTTTAGAAAGTTTGTAGTACTAAGAGCTGTAGCATCGAGATGTAACCAAATGTGAGACACCACTTATGGACATGACATAGTTTGGAGAGACCAGCAATACCATAATGAAGAACATAGTATATAATAAAAAGCACTGATATGAACAAGTGGTGTTTCAAGGCAACATCTTTGATGCCTTTCGTCCAAGAGAAGAGTCATCCCCACACAGTTTACCACCCAAAAATTTTAAGAGAAATCAATGAACCAACCCAAATCTGTATGTATTTCTCAGCCGAGTAGCTGTCACAGATGAGATCTTCCTAGAGTAATTGCACTACACTAATTTCATCATCACACTCAATTGTAAGGTCAAGAAACACATTTTAGGCTTATTGTGTGTCCATCACTTCAACTCGATGGTTTTTTCGTTTTTTTTAAGAATGTTTCCTAGAGACTGAGGTGTATCTCTACCTAGTCAGGACAGTGATCGAAATCAGAGGCAAAGTGTGGTTGCACCCAGCTCCAAGACAAGTATCCATCATACCAGGCATTTTTATTTGGCATTTTTGGTGGTATGCACCCCTTTTAGGCTGTTTGACACATGTTTTGTTTTGATGCTCTCAGTCGTTGTTCTGTTTCTTCATTCAATCCATACAATGATCAAAGACCTAGATCGAAAAATGTTGTAGCATCCTGGTCCGAGATGAGTGCCTTTCACTAGTGAACCAGATGAGTATGAAGTTAAAGTCAAGACAAAGTAACTTTTCTAGGAGGACTTGCTGGTTCAAGGTGTTAATGTTGAGATAGCAAACATCATGAGATATCACGTATCTACAGTGACTCTTCTCTCAGGCATGACTTAATCATAGATTAACAATTCCCGACGCCTTACGAAGACCCACAAAGGTATTGTAATCGAAAGGTTTTGTGAAAAGATCTGCCAGTTGCTTTTCAGATGATGCATGCACAAGAATTACTGCTTTCATCTCAACCAACTCTCTCACAAAATGGTGTCGAATATCCACATGTTCGGTGCGTGAGTGCTGAACATGACAGATTTATAGCACTCATATTATCACAATGAATTAGCATAGGGTTAGAGATGATACCACAATCCACAAGCATCTGCCGCATCCACAATAATTGGGTGCAACAACTTCCCAAAGCTATGTACTCGGCCTCAACAGTCAATAAAGAGACACAATTATGTTTCTTTCTGTGCCAGGCCACCATGTTGTTTCCAAGAAAGAAACATCCACGAGATGTTCTTTGCTTGTCATCTAAACAGCCAGCCCAATCGGCATCGCAGAAGCCTGCAAGGTTCACATTAGTTTCATACATATAGTGAAGACCAAAGTCAAGTGTACCTTTCACATATTTGATAATGCGCTTGACAAAATTGAGATGCGATTCTTCGCGTGTTCCTGATAACGAGCGCATATCCCCACACTCAAGCACAAATCCGGATGGCTTACAGTCAAATATAAGAGATTGTCGATCGTTGCACGACAGCTTTTCATCCACTAGTTTTCCTTCATCATCCTTGGACAGCTTAGTTGTGGTACTCATGGGAGTGTTTGATGTCTTGCTAGTTTGCATTCCAACCCGCTTAACAAGGTTCTTAGCGTATGTGCTATGTGAGACAGTGATTCCATCCTCTAATTGCTTAATTTGAAGTCCAAGGAAGTAACTAAGCTCACCAACCATGCTCATCTCAAATTCCCTTGTCATGGTTCTAACGAACTCGTCAACCATTCCCTGAGATGTGCTTTTGAAGATGATGCCATCAACATACACTTGGATGATCAAAATGCTTTTCCCTTTCTCTTCATGAATAGAGTTTTTCCTCCTCGCTGAAAACCAGCTTTAACCAGGAACTCAGTCAGTCTCTCATACCAAGCTCGTGGGACTTGTTTCAAGCCATAGAGTGCTCTCTTGAGCTTGTACACATGATCTGGACAGTGAGGATCTTGAAACCCTTTATGTTGTGTAACATAGACCTCTTCTTTTAGCACACCATTCATGAAGGCACTTTTGACATCCATTTGGTACAGCTTAATTCGCAGATGACATGCTATTCCAAATAAAAGTATGATTGAATCAACTCGAGCAACTGGTGCAAATGTCTTATCAAAGTCAATGCCTTCAATCTGTGAATAACTGAATACCCTTGAGCTAGCAGTCTCGACTTATTACTGGCCACATTGCCTTCTTCATGAGTTTTTTTTTTGTAAATCCACTTAGTCCCCACGATGTTCGCGTTCTTCGGTCTTAGAACTTTAAAAACGATCAAATTGCTCCATTTCCTCATGCATTGAGTATGTCCAGAACTCATAGTCTAAGGCTTCCTGAATGTTTTTGGGTTCAATCAATGACACGAAACATTCCAGCTTATTCCTCTCAATAATGAAGCACACAAACTTGACCATTACTTTGAAGTTGATTTGTTTCTTTCGAGTGACTTTTTCATCAAGCACTCCCCAATAACATATGTAAAGGAATGATTTTTATGAACTTTTCCCTCATCAACAGCCACTTGTTCACCCTCCTCGTCATTTTCTTCTTCAGACTCATCTTTAATCTTAGCCTCAACCAGTTTTGTGCTGGAGGGTGTAACACACTGAATGGTTTGCGTGACTCTTGCCTGATAGAATCCAACACCATCATCGAACACAACATTCACATTGTCTCCAATGAACTTAGTGCATTGATTTTAAACTCTGTAGGCTGAGCTATTTGTTGTGTATCCAAACAACATTCCCACATCGTTTTTGGAATCAAACCTCCCTAGATGCTCTTTGTCGTTGAGAATGTATCATAGGCATCCGAAACATGCATGTGGCTGAGATTAGGAGTCTTCCCTCTGAAGATCTAATATTGAGTAGTCTTGGTCTTAGGTTTAACATACACTCGATTGATTATATAACATGTGGTGCTAACAGCTTCCGCCCAGAACCTTGATGGTACACTGTTACCACACAACATAACCCTAGCCATCTCTTGCAAGGTCCTACTTTTCCTTTCCACAACTTCATTCTGCTGAGTTGTTCTTGGATCAGCATACTGATGTCAAATCCCTTGACTCTAACAGAACTGACCGAATTGTTCATTCTGAAACTCATTGCCATGATCACTCTTGATTTGAATGATTCCAATTTTTCTTGTTTGAGCTGCAAGGCTAAAATTCGAAAGCATTCAATGGCATTAAATTTATTTCGCAAGAAATCAACCCAAGTGAACCTAGAGAAATCATCAACCAAGATAAAAAATGTATATTTTGCCAGCAACACTCTCAGGAGATATAGGATCCATAAGGTGCATATGAACAAGTTTTAGGATTCGTTTGGTCCTGATTTCCGCGATCTGTTTGTGTTGAACCTTGATTTGTTTACCTTGGCAGCAAGCACCACAAACTGTTTCAGTTTGTTTCTCTAAGTCTGGGACCCCTCTAACAACCTCAGCATTTATAAGTTTGGCTCGACCATGGAAATTCATGTCACCAAGCTTCCTATGCCAAAGATCAAGCTTTAATTCTCTTGTTGAAAAGCACATATGTGATGGCTTCCACATATAACAATTATTACCAGATCGGACTCCACACATCAGTGTGTTTCCTTGAGTATCAACAGCTCGACACTCCTTGCTGTTAAATTTCACTTCCAAACCTTCATCACAGAGTTGGCTTACACTGATAAGATTGGCCTTAGTCCATCCACGAAGTAGACATTTATGAGACGAGGTAAATCAGCTCTATCCATTACACCTACGCCACTAATTTTCCCTTGTCAACCATCACCAAAAGTCACTTTTCCACCTTTGATGTGTTCAAGTTTCTCGATGAATTCTTGATTTCCAGTCATATGTCTTGAGCAACCACTGTCAAAGTACCAGGGAAAATCCGCATGATTGTTGTTTTCAGCACTTGTGTAGGCAACATGGCTAACTATATCTGAGTCCTCTCGGATGTAAGCCAGATTACATACCACGACTTGTTCTATCGCAGGGTGTAACACAACTACATCTGGGTGTGGCACCTTTTGATTGTTCCCCTTGTACTTAGGATATAAGTCTTTCTTAGCTATCCAAACATGACCATAGGTCTTAGGTTACACAAAACATAGATTTAATCTCCAAGCTTGTTCATACTGGTGTCTACAAAAGTGGCAGAACCTGACGTTGTGGCCCCTTCTTCCACAAAAAGACAACCATTTCTATGTTTTCCAACCACTTCTTTGTTCTCAGTCACCATAAACAGTTTGATTTCTTCACGTTCCTTTTCCTTTGTTGCACTTCGTGTCTCTTTTACAAAGGTAATTTGATCCACAACATTATTAGATGTAGATGCACCACCAAGATACCCCAGACCGAAGTTTACTTTTGGAGACTGTCTGATGGCCAAGATATGATCCAGGTTTGCAGTACCATTGTTGAGCATTCTCAGTTTCTTATTTTTTGGTCAGTTGACTCTCAAGCAGCTTGCTTTTATCCATCTCCTCGGCCAACAACTCATTTAGTTGTTTAAACTTGATCTCAAATTTCTTTTGACTCATCTCTTGTTTAGCCAAGTTTCTCTTAAGAGACAGTAATTCCATGTCAGATTCCATAAGTTCCGAGGTAGTTGAAGTCCCAACAGGTTGCTCAAGTTCCAGGATGTTCACCTGAGCTTTCAAAATTGTCTTGTCATTAAGAAGTTGTAGATTCTCAAGACTTAACTCTGCAAATTTGTCAAAGAGTGCCTTATATTCAATTTCAAGATCTTGTTGTAGATCATCATCTTCTTCATCTTCAGATACCATGACCTTAACATCATCTTCTTATCCAGCTAATGTAACGAAGTTCAGAAGCAATTCACCATTGTCGCTGTCACTTTCTGATTCGGTGTCGCTGAAACTCACCAAGGAATTATCCTTTTAAAATTATTTGGGCACTCGCTTCGAGTATGTCCAAACCCTTTGCATTCAGTGCATTTCAACTCCTTTCTTTTAGCCAGTGGACACTCATTCCGAAAGTGTCCATATCCTTCGCATTCTTAATATTGAAGTTCCTTCTTTCTCGAAATCTTAGACGAATCATGTCGTGTGGATTGTGAGTTCAACAGATCTGAATCGTTCTTCCGAAAACGTCCATTCGATCTATTTCCACTCTTCTCCATTCGCTTTACGAATTTGTTGAAGTTCGAGCCCTCAAACCCAAGTTATCTTCAATCTATGTAACTTGGTCATCCCTTTTGATTCAGCAGCAAAAGCAATACTCTTCTGAGTATTTGTCAATCGATCAGTTTAATGCAGATCATGAACTTTAGAATACCCTATAGTTGATCAAACTTCATCTCATCAGTGTTAACAACAATGTCCAGAACAACTTTGTAAGCTTCAAAGAGAAGTGGAATACATCTTAGCAGTTTCTTTACCAACTCCTTTTCCTCATACTTCTTGCTGAGTATTGACGCCTCACTAGCAAGTTCACTGATCTTGGATATGAACACATCAATAGGTTCATCATCTCCGATTCTCAGATTCTCGAATCTCGAAGCCAGGTGATCAATTCTAGTTCGTCGCACACTAGTATTTCCTTCAAAATGATTTATCAGAGTATCCAATGCCTCTTTAGCGGACTTACAACCCTGAATGATCTTGAACTGATCCAAGTCAACCGCTGAGAAAATCGCAGTCAGTGCTTTGGAGTTGAATTAAGAGGCAGCCTTTCTGATTCAGTCCACTTGTCTTTAGGCTTTGGTGCCATTGTATTGTCATCCATAAGCATGGTTGGAACAGACCACCTTCCTCTACTGCAGTCCAAGCATCCTCATCAATTCATCTAATTATGTGTAGCATTCTCGCCTTCCAATGTCCAAAGTTCCCACCGTCGAGCATGATAGGCTTCTGAATAGTAACCAGTTCCTTCATTGTCTCCATGAAAACCGCAGGATCTCAACCTATTAGTAGTAGACGATACCACAAAGGTTTTTCGCTCTGATACCAAATGAAAGTTCAGAGACAACCGAATAAAGGAACACATGAGAGATTTCAAGAACACTTTCTTGTATATTAGAAATAGTTTAAACAATCTTTCTAAATATGTTTAATCCGGTTTACTCTCAGTCACACACAACTAGAGACGAACCAATTTCCAATCTCTCAAACACACAACAGTCGAGCTGCACTCACAAGTCACTCATCGTTTGCTAGCTGACAGGAACACGTCTTTTGCTCAAGCTTTTTTCTCTATGAAACGTCTAAACTAAATCTACCCAAGTAAGTCTAGTTATATATATTCCCACACAATATTCTATTTCCTAATATTTCGCTAAACCCAAATCTTCTTTTGCTTCATCCCAAAGCAGTATCTTAGGACTAATAATTCTCTGACACGTCATCATTTCATAGTTAACTCGCAGTGGTGTGTTAAACACTGATCAGCATGTGTAACACTTCCTTGGTTCCTCGAACAACACGGATGGTGTGTTACACATTGATCAGGATGTGCTTGGCTCCATGAACAAAACATGTTGGTTTTGTGTTGAGCTTACATCCTCCTCCAATCTCTCTTTCTCCTCTCTCCTCTTGTGTAGTGAAAGATCACTGAATCTAATTTTTTTCCTAACTTAGAAACAATTAACACTATGTTGTTTATATAGATCAAGTTTTAATTATGTATGACACGGAAAATGCACGCTCGAGAAAAGAGTTTTCATGTGCACTTTTAAGCCAACATGATACTTTTCCTCATAAATGCCTTACATGGTTATAGCTTTAATTTTTTCACCTCTTTGTATACATATCACTAATTCACATTCTTGTTTGTTTTCGTAGTTTTAAAAAATAAAATAAAGAAGACATGTTAATTTAAATTAATTTGTACAAATTCAAATCCTAAATAATTTCTCCAATCACCTCCTATATGTTCAAATCCCAAATCCCTTTGAAATCGTAGTATTTAATATTATTCAAAATCTATCAAATCATGACAAGGAGTGTAATTGGTAACAAACCAGAGAAATAATTAAGGTGGAGATGATGTAAAGTAATATAGTGAGAAAGAAAGAGAAAATTTTAGTATAAAGAAGAATGACATAAATAAATAAATCTAAGTATTTTAATCTATAAAAAAAAAATTCTAGTCCACAATTTTTTTTAAAAACATCCTAAATGGTGTTAGTCTACAAGTTTCTCTTTGAATACATTTTTCTCTCTCTAGCCTGGTCGTTTATGGCTTATTTCTATATACATCTTTAAAAATACTAAAATTTAAGTTGCTTTTTGAAAGAGTGAAATTTGTTGTTTTGATAAAACTTAATTAGAAAATATTAAACAATGTATATTTTTATCTAACAATTTATTACCTAATTACACAAATAGTTGTGATAATGATTTTGTTTCTATATATATTTTTATTATATTGACTAAAATAAAAATAACTATCTACATAATTTACTTAGAAATGCTGAGGTGTTAATTTTATACACTTATTAATGATACGTTTATTTTTATTTTAACAATGAAAACTAAATAGATTATGAATTTAACATGTTATATAATTTTTTTTTATGTATTACCGATATACATAACTTGTTTAGTTTCATATTAATAATAACTTTAGTCATAGTTAGTACATTTAATAGTATTGACCTTAAAAGTGTAACAATATTGGAATATTCGCTTTGGAATATTAACCTTATAAAAACTCTTTTTAATCGCTTGCTTTTCGTTTTCATTTTTTATTTTATTTTTGATTTCAGTTTTAAGGCAAAATCTTAATGGCACACATAATAATTTTCTTTGTAGTGTCTTTTTGAGTTTTAAAAAGTTTTTTATTTTATTGTAATATTATTGATAGCCGAAGAAGATTCTTATCAGATTTGCTTCAGATAATCTATTATCACATATTAATTATATAAAAATCTTATATTTGTAGATATTTTGCTAATTGCTTATCTACTTATCTACTGAAAGATAATAATGATGTCATGACAGGATCAAAACATGTGAGTGGTGTCCTTCAAGGGACATCCAATAAAATTGAAATGATATAGAGAAGATCCTTGTTCGGAAACTCGCTAGGCGTTACGCGTGCGGCTGACCAGGGCCTAGCGAGTTACCGAAAAATCAGAAATAAATCGGAGAGTACTCGGGGATTTTTAATAGGGTTTTAATTTTCAATAATCTATATATATTACATTTGTAGGTTCAAAACGTCATTATAGTTTAAGTTTATGGTTTGTCTTATCTCATTTGGGCCTGTCAAAATGTATTTGGGTCCAAGAATGGTCATTTTTATTTGTTTTGTTTTGTGAATTAAAAAAAAGATACGGATGTCGTCATCTTCTTCCTTCTTTAATCGATTCTGCAACATATGTTTATATCCATGGTTCTCACTTTACTTTTTCTACTGTTATCAATTGCTTTTCTTAATTTGTATACTATAATTACATATGTACTACAAATATAAACAATTTAAAAAAACAACATTACGCGGCCGCGTAACTGTATATCACGTTCTCGGCGGTCAAAAAACGGACTAGCGTAGAACTCATCCGAACTGGCCAAACTCGCCACGGTGACTACCCGATTCACGATTTTACGGACGATTACTCTAGCAACTCGGCCGCTATTTAGAACAAGGAAGAAGATTAACATTTGGCCCATGCATAAAAGGAAATTGCATAGTATAACACTAAAAAAATTAAAAATTCACTCACTAATCAAAGCAACACTCTCTCACTTTTTTTCTCTTCTTATCTCTCTCTATCTTCTCTCTACAAAATCAATTTTTTTTCTAGGTTATTTCACAAATAAGCCCATGCATAAATCGATCCAAATTTTTTTAAGTTCAAAAAAAAACATGTGAGTGGTGCTCTAACAAAGAACCTCGTGGATTTATCAAACATTTTGCATCACATGACGCATAACACATCACTCTCTCTTTTTCTTGTTTTCTTTTGTTTTTGCTTCCAAACGTTTCTCTCTAGTTTCCGTACAACGATCTTTTGTGAACAGTTTTCTTTTTAAGTTCCTTCCCTTAGAGCATCCGCATTAGAGAACCCATTTTTAGGGTTCATAGAATTTTTATAATATTTTTTCTGTGGGACCATAAACACTGATGAACCTCTATCTATTGTGTTCTTGCATTAGTGAACATGAAAATGAGTTCTTAGGAATAAAATAATATTAATTTTTTATTTGACTTTTCAATATATTTAAAATACATAAATAAAAATTTTAAAAATTTTTATTCAATACATTAAGAATAGATAACATAAAAAAAGGTACATAAAATGTTGATTCAATACATTGAGAATAGATAACATAAAAAAACACATAAAATGTTTATTCAATACATTGAGAATTCATGAACATACAAAGATTATTCATCTTCATTACCAAACTTCTGCCATACATTTTCCACTAAATCAGCTTTCAAACAATGATGCTTCTCTGTATCTCGAACTTCTCTGCGAATGCCTAACATATTACCCACATGAATACTTGTTCTCTTTTTCACCCTGGAACTTCTGCTTGACTCTCCTGTCTCGAACTCAGATGTATCAATTTGAGTGTATCCGTGTCGTTCGTTCTCTACTATCATATTGTGCAATATGACACAAGTTCTCATTATCTTTCCTATCTTTTCCTTGTCCCATAGTAGAGCTGGGTTTTTAACAATTGCAAACCTCGATTGCAACACTCCAAAAGCCCATTCGACATCTTTTCTGGTGGATTCTTGACGTGCAGCAAATAGCTCTGCTTTAGGACCTTGAGGAAGTGGGATGGATTGAATAAATGTTGACCAATTTGGATAAATTTCGTCAGTAAGATAGTAGGCCATACGATAAGTGTGGTTGTTGACCTTGAACTTAACTTTAGGTGCTCGACCTTGTAAGATGTCATCAAAAACTGGTGACCGATCAAGAACATTGATATCGTTGAGGGTACCTGGTAATCTGAAAAATGCGTGCCATATCCAAAGATCTTGTGATGCCACAACTTCTAAGACAATTGTCGGCTTTCCTGAACCACGTGTGTACTGACCTTTCCAAGCCGTTGGGCAGTTTTTCCACTCCTAATGCATACAGTCGATGATGCCTATCATCCCTGAAACCCGCGTACCTCTCCAACATCGAGTAATCGTTGAAGATCCTCAGGTGTAGGTCTTCGTAGATACTCATCTCCAAACAATTGTATTATTGCATCAGTGAAATTTTCCAAACATAAACGTGATGTACTTTCACCAAGTCGGAGATATTCATCATATGTATCTCCCGATTGACCATATGCCAACATACGTATAGCTGCCGTACACTTTTGAAGTGCAGATAGGCCTAACCTTCCGTGAGCATTTTTTCTTTGCTGAAAGTATGGAACTTCACTATTTAGGCGTTCGACAATGCGTAGGAACAGTGGCTTGTTCATTCGAAAACGCCGCCTAAACAATTTCGGTGGGTATGTAGGATTTTCCTTGAAATAATCGTTCCATAGTTGATTGTGTCCAACTTCCCTATCTCTTTCGATATAAGCTCGTCTCGTCGACTTGTTGGGTTGAGCATGAAGCACTGAGTCGATGAAATTATCAACTACTTGGTCGACCATTTCTTCTAAAGCTTCATCTACTTCATCACTTGATGAGGAAGACATTGTTCTTCCTAAAATGACATAAAAGGATTTATTCTATCATTTTTTCATAATCTATTATTTTTTTACATTATTCAATCAATTTTATAATGTAATTTTTTTACATTATTCTATCATTTGTATATCATAATCTTTTTTATTTCATTATTCTTTCATTTTTATATCATAATCTTTTTTTATTACATTAAACTATCATGTTGACCAATTTCATTATTCTTTCATTTTAAAATATAATTCTATTTTTTTTTCATAATCTTTTTTTATTACATTAAACTATAATGTTGACCAATTTCATTATTCTTTCATTTTAAAATATAACTAGGTTCAGACCCGCGCACCCGCGCGGGTGTTTGTTTTCGATATACTTATAAACATTTCAAAACACATCAATTTTATTTTTTTTTAACGTTTTTGTGTTACTTTAGCAATTTGTTAAAATTATATTTTTCATTATTATATTGTGTTATATATTTTTTATTGGATATAGATGTTGGATCAGTTATTATGTAATTTCTTTAAAAAAAATTGTAACTATGTAATAACTAATAACTAAATTTTGTAGAAACTTAAATATTATTGGCTAACACATTGTTTTTAGGAAATTATACCTAATTTTTTGTTTGTTTGTAACTTTTTTGTTGGTGTTACAAATATTTCTTTTTTAAACAAATACAATTAATAGCATATATTTGTAAATTTTAGCTAAAATTATATATGGTTAATTAATTGCTAAGATCGCATGAGCAAAGTATGGATATAACGTTCGTCATTTATAGAATACATACTTACCATAATTAGTGATAACAGAAAAAGATTATGAATATTTGTCAAATATGGATAAGTTAGAAAAAAATAATTGATTGTCTATATTTTAGAAATGTTTTTGTAAGATATAGAAGATTTTGATAACCCAAAAACGTTTAGTTTGTTTATAATGTATAATTTAAATATATTTTTATATTGCAAATAATATCGTTTATATACAGAATATAAGTGGGTTAAACTAAAATTTGAATGCAGAATTTAAACCGGTGGATTTGCAGATAATAGTCTATCTTATAATTATTTCTTTTACAATATTAATTTATGTATTCAATATGTTTGTGGATAACCTATTAATTTGTGTATAAATGACATGTTTGCTAAAGCAGTTCATTGATAATAGTTTTTTAATTATGATATATATTGGATCGAAATCAAGTGGTTAAGTATTTACACAAATTGATTTTTTTTATGTGGTGAACCAAACTTTAAATTATTGGTTTTGATCATGTACACCGTGTCATATTTGGTATTAAATCAAATTTGTTTTGATTTCTGCAGAATAATTTTAAACTGAGGCATATTCAATAACACAAACCACGTGAGTTTAGGTGCACTTGGTTTTGTAAAAAAATTTGTGCAAGGTTGTTAAGTTATTAAACGACTGTGTTTAAGTACTAATTGTACTTTAGATATATGTTTTAGAATATATGTAAAATGACTTATCTTAGAATATAAGATATATGTTTTTGACATTTAATTTAATTTCTCGATTTAATAATTTAAAGATGATTTTGATGCAGCGATATAGATTCTGGTGAAAAAAAATAATAAAATTCATTTTATGGTTACAAATATACAAAATATAATTATTGGGTCAAAAAAAATAGTAATGGGCTTATTATGAGCATATGTCCATGTAAGGGGTGATTTAATTGTGTTTGGATGTAAAGATAATATCAGTGGCAGAGAATTGTAATTTTTGTGGAAAACTAAGGGGTATTTCCTATTTGTACTCCTGTTTAAATAGATTAGATTCTATTTTTTCATAATCTTTTTATTACATTAAACTATAATGTTGACCAATTTCATTATTCTTTCATTTTAAAATATAATTCAATTTTTTTCATAATCTTTTTTTTTAACATCACTTACCTTGTTGTTGGTCATGTCCTTTGCTTGGTTGTTCCTTGGTTATTGCGAGTTGTTGTTGTGGAGAAAGAAAGAAGAGGTTGAAGCTTTCCTTGTTGTTGGTCACGGCCTTTGCTTGGTTGTAGCTTGGTTATTGCGAGTTGTTGTTGTGGAGAAAGAAGAAGAGAAGAGAAGAGAAGAGATTTAAGCTTTGTTGAAGCTTCTTGCAGTGATATAAAAGAGAAGAGAAGAGATAGAGAGAGACATAGTTAAAACACAAAGCTTCACCAAACTGAAGACATAGTTTATATAGAGAGAGACATAGTTTATCCGTGAATCAAGTGTAGAGTTACAACAATTTTAAAACACAACAAGTCAAAGTTATAGTACATCCGTGATGAGGTGTAGAGTGAAACAAAAGCCTACACTTCCCGTGATTAAAAACTGACATCAAGTCCTACTACCCGTGACATGAAGTCCTACTAACCGCAAGAAAACAAAGCCTGCAAGACATAGTGACCTTCCAACCCGTGACCTGCAAAAGAAAAGAGAACAGATTCAATAAAGCAAAATACAATAATACACTTCAACTACTCAAAGAAAACAGAACATATGCAATAAAGAAAATCAAATTCATACACACTAGACATCAAGCATTTCAGAGATGAGTTTATTCTTGAGAGCCACTTCATGATCAGTTAGTGAGTCAAGGTTTTTTGCTAGGAGACGATCAAGGATCTTTTGTTTTGAAATGGTATTTTTCTTAGCTAGGATGCTGTGTATTTGATCATAAGCTGCTTCGTTCGGCTTCTTCCGTTTCGCAGCTTTGCTAGCTTTAACACCAGGAGGCCTAACCTCCTCCTCGTCAGGCAACACCTCTGCACCAGCCTCCGCACCGGCTACCTTCCTTTTCTCCTTCGACTGAGACAGTGATCTCCACTTCTGATCAAATCTAAGCTCCCTCCAGCAATGTTCAAGGGAGAACTTGACATGATAGTCGTTGAAGTAGATGTCATGCGCAACCTTCATGACATCCTTTTCAGTTTGGCCACTCGCTTGCTCCTTCTGAGCGGTTTCATGGCATTCCACAAACTTACAGACCTCCGCATTCACCCTTCCCCACCTCTGCTTACATTGACTCCACGATCTAGGAAGGGAGCCAATGAGCTGAGGACTTGAATTGAAATACTCCTCTATTCTCTTCCAAAACTTTCCTAACTTCTGTTCATTACTAGCTATGGGATCCTTGCTGGTGTTCAACCAAGCACTGATCAACACTAAGTCTTCTTTTGTTGTCCACTTTCTCCTTTCCGCGGGTTTAACAGCTGGCTCAGGAGAGTCTACGTCTATTGGTGGACTGCTTTGTGAAGCTAATAGGTTAACAAACCCGGTAGAGTTAAGGGAAAAAGGGTCCATTTTGTGTTTTGGTTTGGTTTGTTGTTTAGATGTTTCTGTGATTTGTAAGTGTGGCCTTACTATGTTTTTAAACTAGTTTCTACGTTCCAAATGACACCAAATTAAAAGCACTTTACCTACCAAACTTCATGACAGAAAACATTACACAACAACTAGATAGCAATTAGCAGTAAATATACATCAAATCAGTCGATAAAATTAACTGCTTCCAAGTACAATTCAACATTAAACACATCAACCAGCCAACCGTTTTTATAATATCAATGTGTGTTTTTATAATAACTACTTGTACTTCTAGTTCTCCTTGTTTACTTTACATATAGTTGTAGTTGTAGTTTTAAATTATAAGTTTAAGTTCAACCGAGAATTTAATTTTTTTTATTCTATGTCTAGTTCTAGTTATCGTTATAATTTAGCTCAAGTACTAGTTCTACTTTAACTGAGAGATAGCAGAGATACTGATCTTTTGGTTGTCAATCGAAGCAGACGTTCTCGAGGGTTGCGATCTGCACAGTGAGCTCATAGACCTGATCAGAGAGGAGTTTAACCTATTCCTGGACATTGAAAAAGGAATGAAAACATTTGTGTTAGTCACAGTAATAAAAGTTGAAAACAATAATGTAACAGCAATGAAAGAGCTAACCTCAAGCGTCTCAATCTGTTTAGTGAGCTTCGAAACCCCCATAATCACCTGCTCAGCCTCCTCCACCCGTTTAGTCAGCCTTTCGAGCTCCTCCTGCATACCACACGGACACCTTCTAGGATTCCCGTACTCTGGATCGGCCAGGAACCCTAACATGTAGATGTGCTGATTTTGCCTCCTTGAATGACTTCTATCTTCAGCCGGATCCATCTGTCAAATTATAACCAAACAAAATGATTAAACGAAACCCACAAATCGATTTACAAACATTACTCGAAACCCCTAACTCGATTTGAAATCTCAGAGAAACGAACCCTAAAACAAACTACCATCACGATCTACAACCCTTTATCGAAACCCAGTTATCGATTTAAATCCGTAACTCGAAACCCCCAAATTTTTTTCAAAATCGAAAAAAGCTTTCAACCCCAAAATCGACCCAAAGAAACCGTAACTCTACTCAATACTTACCTGAGCTCGTGGATAATAGATTTTGTCGTCGATTAGATGGAGAAAATCGTCGGGAGTCTTCGTCGCACGATGAATCGCCTCTCACAGCGAAACCCTAGTTTTTTCTGTGAGAAGGGAAAGTGAGAAGAAAACCGAGGAGTCCCTTCTTTCCTCCTCGTCAACGCGGAAACGTGAACCCCCTGAGAGCATGACACGTGGTAAAAACCGCTCCATAGAGGTTCATGCGTAAGGCCCGGTTCATCAGACTAAACCCATTTTTCCTTTATTTTAAATGGCCCGAGCCTAAGATATTAAGCCCATGAACCCTGTAAAAACCGCTAATGCGGATGGTCTTATCTACTACGCCATTTCTCGGTGGCGCGTGCAAGCTCCACACCTCCTTTTATGATTAATCAGGGCTCATGAACGTTGTTGTTCTTCAATTTTCATAAACTTTAAGCTAATATGATTAATTTAATTTAAATGTTACCGAAAAAAATCCAGTGAGATTAATTTGGTATCAGGGGGGACATAATGTTTGAATATGTATATCTGGATTTTACTAGTTTGCATGAAATAGCTAGGAAATTTCATATATCACATCCTAATAAATTTGATTTTTTTAATAACTATATAGATTAAAAATAGGAAAATTTTCAGGTTTACCATATTATTGATATTTTTATTTATCTTTATTTTCAATAAAGAGACATTTTCATAAATATTTTTTTAAGAGGCAACTTTAGATTATTTAGAATTTTAATTTTAAATTTCAAAACCTTACACTAAGTATTAGATTAATTAATTCTAGGGTTATAGTGTTTTTCTCTCTTAGAAATAAAGATAAATGTAATTAAAGTAAACATAAAAAGAGATAGTATAAATGCAGTATTTGATAATATTCCTTAAAACCGATGTGACAATATGGATAGCACGAAGCTAGTGTTTGATAGTAATCCAGTTAGATTTGCACACTACACACAAATTAAACCCAAAAAAGGAAAAAATAGTAATGCACAAATCAAAAGAAAGCGCAAACTTAACTGAGATATATAAAATTAATTAATAATATCTTATAGACTTCAACATTGTGGATGATAAAAAAAGAAGACTTCAATATTTTGGAGAAAAAGAGGAAATCACCAAGAAAATTCCTTTTCTTAATTAATGAGATCTATTTCCTTTTTTTCTGAGTCTCACAAGTGTTACGCGTGACGCAAACCGTATGGTGATTTCCATTCTCTTTCCACCACCACTTTCACTTGCTTATGCAGCAAGTCTTTTATGGGCATTTCCGTCTTTGCTCACCTTAATCTCGTTCCTCTATAAATACCAAACCATCACAAGCCACATAAGACACACACACACAAAAAAACCCTAAAATTTCAAGTCACTCGGTTCAGTTTAGCATAACAAATCAAAGGATGGTTGCAAGAAGTGAGAATATGGAGGCGAACTGTCTGATGCTGTTATCGAGAGTAGGCGAATGCGGCGGAGAGAGTCGCGTTTTCAGATGCAAGACTTGTATGAAAGAGTTCTCATCGTTCCAAGCTTTGGGAGGCCATCGGGCAGGACACAAGAAGCCAGTTTACGACGAACACTCGTCATCACTTTCTTCAGGATACGTCTTCATGACTAAGAAGACCAAAAAGCCGTCCTCGCATACGTGTCTGATATGTGGCTTGGAGTTTCCGTTGGGACAGGCTCTTGGGGGTCACATGAGGAAGCACAGGAACCAGAAAGAAACCGTTGCGTTGTTTACACGCTCTTTTTTGCCCGTGGCAACGTTTACGACTTTGAAGAAATCGACTAGTTGGAAGACTTTGGGATTGGATTCTCTGGATAGTATGATCAATTTGAATTTGGAGTTGTGAAGAACGATAATATTGATTTTGTTTTTCTTCACTATATATTGATTATACAGTTCTTGTTCGTTGTGTTTTTTATTTTAGGTTTTATAGATTAACATCTTGCATAGTCTTGTATGACTTTACAGTCTTACCGATACCGATGTGGAGATATATTTTGATTTTACTACCCAATATCTCTATTCTTGTTCGTGCAAATTTTAATGGTTGAAGGTTAAAATGTTGAAGGTTTAATCTATATATCAAAGGTTGCAGTTGGTTAAAGTCTAGTGTTGGAACAACAATTTAAGTAGTGTACATGTGGCCAGTTTAGAATTGTTATGGTTACTATACTGTGGTGCAACAAAATATGAAAAGTTTGATAATCTCTATCGGATACAAGAAGTATTCAACATCAAAGATGATTGTAATTGAGTAACTGACCAAATAATCTAGAGTTTAGAACTGTTTGGTGGAATATGATCAAACGCATGAAACGTTTAATTTTTTCTTTAAAGACGTATCGTGAAACTACAATATAGTATAGTATGGCCAGCACTCAGAGTTTGATGATCACTAAAGAAGCTAAGACGATTTAATTAGCTGTGGAAATAAGATCATATAAATCATATGTTTGGTGTATATAAAATAACCAGGTAAGGTGCTTATGTAACTTCAACAATCAAGTGTCATATGTCAAATCATATACGGAATCTTAGGACATTAGTATTGAACAAGTATTCAACTGAGTTTCTCACCCAAAAAAAATCAGAAAAATAGTTAGAAAGAGTAGAAGGCCATTTTTTTCTTTTCAGAGACTTAATATATTGTTGAGAGACTACGTTCACATGTATCATTTTAACTAATATTTATTAAATACAAAAGATGTGTTGAAAAGAAATCCCTGGAGTTATGCTGATGATATTATGATACAAGCTTATGTATTGGGAGATGAGTATGAGCGATAACAATACTGTGGGTACAAACCTTTTGAAGAGAAATGGGTTATAGTGTGTGCTAAGAAAGAACCGCGTGGAATTGCACATCAAAGAATGTTGCATCACACATCACTTTTTTTTCTTCTTATGTTTTGCTTCTAAACTTTTCTCGCTTGTTTATTTACAAACACCATTTTCACACTTCTTATTTGTTTCAATTATCCACTAGTCCACTAGACATTATATACCAAAAAGATAACATGGCTAATAAAAAATATGACATAGATTATATGTATTTGTGACATGGATTAAATTTAAAGGACATATATTTCAATTGTAAAAGTTTAAATATAAGGTAACAATTGTATTAATAATATTACAAAAATAAGTTAATAAACTTAAAATGACATGATTGCAAATGTGACAATTTTCACATCAGTTTATAATAAAAAAGTGTACTAACACACACACACACACACACATATATATATATATATATATATATATATATATATTTCATACATGTGAAAGGTATATTTAACTAAAATTATGATTTGTAGTTCAACTAAATCTTATATTTTTGATTAAATAGTGTACATAAATATGCATAATAACTAATATTGTTTAAAGCTCCAAATTAATTTATATTATATATCCAAGTAATTTAACATTTTACAGTACAATCTTTTTAAAGTTACCATTTTTGAATTTGACATAAACATTATAAATATATATATATATATATATATATATATATATATGCATATATGTATATCATGAAAATAATATCACTTCCACCTACACAACCCATTTATGATAATTTATCTATTTAGTTCTTTTTTGAGAAATTAGGTCCTATATACATAGAAAAAACCATATTTAAGTAAATACCCTAAACACTATTGATATTTCTAAACTCCAATACTGCCCTTCCCATACCCTTGCCCTTGCCCCTGCCCAAACTTCTTTTTTCTCCTTAAAATTTCTTGCTAAATAATAATTTTACTTCTCTCTTTATCTTTCCTAATCTTTACTATTTTTTTATGGATTTTTCTTCTCTTTTCTATTTCCACCGTTGAGGATCCAATGAGTACTATCTCATCTACGAGTTTGTTTAGAATAGTCTTTCCATTAGTTCCTTTGAGATTGACCACGAGGTTCCAAGCAAAGCCATGGCGTATACATGAGAAATCTTTTCAATTCACGTGTTTGTAAAATCAGATGGCCGTATAGATGGACTTGTTCTTCTTGTAATTGTTGACGCCGACCTAAATTCTCTTCAATTGCAATACTTTAGTCAATATATAACATGCTTGGTCTATTTTTTGGTTAAGCTTTGTGCGCAGATACATGATTGGGTAACTGGTACCAACCAGTGGTGCCGTATAATTTAAAATTGTTCAATAGATGTTACAAAATAGGTGTGGTTTGACATATGATTTGTAAATATCTACATAATACATTTTTATTAGCTAATACATGATTCTTTAACTGTTACAAAATATGTTGACGTTTTTTAAATTTGTGGGGAAGATGTTTTATAAGTAGCTTTCGTTAATTGTACATATTTTGTTAAAGGCTATCAAATTGGTTATCAGACTATTTATGTTTTACATGGTAAATAACATACTAAATTGAAGTTATTGGTTTTAATACATGATATATATATATACATGATATATATATATATATATATATTTCTTTTTTTTTCTAATTTACAAGTTAGCCACTAACAATTTATATAACATTTAACATTAAACTTAGTGTTAAACTTGTTTGCTACAATATAGTTTTGTTAATACGATACGTAGTTGTTAGATGCTATATAATATGTTACCATGCTAACTTAGTCATTAGCTTTTACATGTTTGGTTAGTTGTTATCTAAATTATTAGATGTTTTTATATCGATTGGTGAAATCGATAAATAGATGGCGTAACTGATACATAATTTGTTAGATGTTACTAAATAGATTATTGTTCTAAGTTAGTCGTTATCTTTGTATTTTTATCGCAATCTTTAATTCAACCATTGATTTTCAAGTTCATCAGTTTAACTAGGAAATACGTAAAATTGGAGAGCGGGAATTCTCGTAGTTGCATTTGGAACTGATATCCAAGAGAATATCTTTAGAGGCTTGGCTTTTTGAATCCATGATTCACCGGCATCCATGATTCACCGGCATCCATGGCGTTTCAACATCCATGTTATTGATGTAATGGTGAAACAAAAGAGTTGAGGAGGAGGAGGTTACCATATGATTGGTGTCTGAAACAGAGTAGGTGATGATTTAGAGATTTCAGAAGAAGATTGATTGAGTTGTAAAGAAAGTTAGTTTTAATAAATGTGGAGAAAATTGGGAGAGAAAGAGATAAAACGTAGATGTGAGTTCGGGAAAGAAAGAGAACAAGATGAAATTTTAGGGCAGGGGTAACACGGGAAAAGAAGACACAAATATCTACAGTAGATAGGGTTTTTTTATTGTTTCGGGTAGTTACCTAATTTCTCAGCAATTTAGGTATATTGAGTCAATTGTCCCTTTTTCATATTATGAGATACATATGTAAAGATGATTAATAAATGTCATCAAATTTAATGTTATTCTTCAGTTATTTACTAAACAGATAAATTACTTTTTTCGTCTTACAAACAAATTTTGAAAAATAGTATTACATGAAAAATATTATAAAATAAATAAAATAATTTTCATAATATTAAATCATTATTTTGAGAGAAAATGATATAGAAGATTTGTTTATAATATTATTGAGTCTAAATTTTTAAAAACAATACAATCACCTTTAGTGTTCAATTTTATTGATAACTAAATGATTGAAAGTTCTCTATACAATTTTATCCGCAAGTTTAATTTATCGTAAGTATCTAAAATTTTAAATATATACAAAAGTTACTTACCGCAACATATGATCTAAAATTTTAAAACTTATCTAAACTATTATTACATAACATATAATGAAAATTTTATTTTCAAAATATTATTATTTAATGATATTTTGGGAAGTCATCCATTTTAATTACTAGAAATATAGCTGTCGCGCAAGCGCGGGGTCGGATCTATTTTCTTATGCTTTAAGTGTGTATGAGATTTTGTTGTTCGTATCTTGTCTAAATCTTTGTTTTTTTGCGTATTGCAATATTGGAGTCATCACTTCCGTTTTGTTATGTCTCAAGTGAAGTGTAATTTTCATTAGAAATCCGAATAAAAATTAGGAAGATTACAACATTAAGTTATGTACATAAGATAGTTTGAAGATCAGGAAGTTTAATCCCTAAAATTTTCTGTACTACTTTATGAAAAATTCTAATTTATATGTAGAGATGAAATTTTTAATTTGCTTGTTGATATGGAATAATAATGTAACGTCCCGACCGCCCACGGTTAATAGGCTGCCCATGTCTGCGCTCTCGCCCGTGGATCCCATCCCATCTGACGATCGGTTCGTTAATTTTTCCAAAGTCTCCGAATCATTGTTTACTGACCCTACAATCACCACCCGATATTCCTCGTGTTTTGGATTCACTAGCATGATATCATGGACACCCTTAGAAAAGACCAAACTGTAATATTATTATACAAAATTTGGTTTCTAGTTTACAAAATCTCATGTAGTTTAGTTGGTTATGTCAATCAAATAAATATTAAGGTGAAGGGTTCGAATCTCATAGCATGCAATACATCATTTTTTTAAAATAATTGCGTGGGACCCACTTATCGCTGACGTGGCGGAAGGGGAGACCACCCGATATTCCTCGTGTTTTGGATTCACTCGCATGATATCATGGACACCCTTAGAAAAGACCAAACTGTAATATTATTATACAAAATTTGGTTTCTAGTTTACAAAATCTCATGTAGTTTAGTTGGTTATGTCAATCAAATAAATATTAAGGTGAAGGGTTCGAATCTCATAGCATGCAATACATCATTTTTTTAAAATAATTGCGTGGGACCCACTTATCGCTGACGTGGCGGAAGGGGAGAGAGTAAACTCTCCCATTATAATATAGATTTTTTTGCCAACTGAAGTCATCTAGTTTTTATCATTAAATGTCGATGTTTGTCGATCTCAAATTATAATTTTAGTAGTTTCAGTTGAACTAGGTCCATCTCCTAATAGAATCTCGACCAAAGCCTAGACCAGTCTTGAAAATCTATATAATCGCACCAAACAAAATCAAAACAATGATCACAACAATTTTGGTGAATTCATTAACCATTAGAATACCATGAATTAGCAAGAAGTGTTGCATTTGAGTAAGAAACACTCAAGACATGAATTAGCCAACTGAAGTCATCTAGTTTCTATCATTAAATCCCGATGCTTGTCGATCTCAAATCATAATCTTACAAGTTTCAGTTGAACTAGGTCTATCTCCTAATAGAATCTCGGCCAAAGCCTAAACCAGTCTTGAAAATCTATATAATCGCACCAAACAAAATCAAAACAATGATCACAACAATTTTGGTGAATTCATTAACCATTAGAATACCATGAATTAGCAAGAAGTGTTGCATTTGAGTAAGAAACACTCAAGACAAGGTTATTCTTGATGTTATTTCAGACAATATTTTTTTGCACTTTTAGAACAAAATATCGAAGGATCTCTAATAAAATTAAATTAGTTGGGAATCCATTGAAAATATTATGTAAGATATGGCTGAAAAATGGTTGGGAACTCCACGGACGCAAATTTAAAGTTGTTACAATTTCTAAAAAGGGTCACTACTCAATACTATTAAAATAAAAACACCATTTTGGATTCAACTTGCTTTCAGATAAAATATTTGAAAAAGCTATACTAAATTCAACTATAACCTTGATATTAATAACAAATTACCGTAAAACCAGCCTAACTATGGTGAGACACACCCCAATTATTATATCATTACCTCATATATTATATATTGTGTCCACTAATATAATTTCTCATTTTTGTAATATTGGCCATGAAAATGAACTTTCATTTATACGAGCTGCAATCATACGATTTTCATCCGTGAGCTTTCTTCGTGACCCATTCTCTTATTAAATAAAGTGAGAATTCGTGACCCATTCTCTTATTAAATAAAATGAGAATTCGTGACCTATTCTCTTATTAAATAAAGTGAGAATTCGTGACCTATTCTCTTATAAAATAAAGTGACGGGAACATACATATATTAACCATTTCTTAATGAACATATAGCTGTATTATACACCAGACTTTATAATAATAGTTTTTAATATTATAACTTTAAAACTTATAGTAACATTTATACATATTTAAATAAATTTGGTATATTATCAAAATAATTATATTACTTAGGCCATTTTCTTTTGTATTTGATACAACATCTAAATGAAGCACCTGAATACAACATTTTAATGTTGCACCTAAACGTTGTTCATTTTAATAGTTAGTATTTGCATCCAGATGTAACATCTAGATGCTATGTTGTATGTTTTTTATTTAATAATAGCAGTTAAAAAGACTAAAAACATGATTTATATTATTATTATTATTATTATTAATATTAATGAATTAATTTTAATATTCAAATAAATATGCTTAAAATTATTTTGGGGTTTTAATAGAAAACATAATTTTATTGTTTTGAAAGGAAAACACAATTTTGGGGAATTGGCACGATGCACACATTTTTGGAGAAATTATAAATTTACCACAGATTTGATACAATTTTTCAGTTTTACCTTTAATAGATGATCACTTTCATAAATACCCTAATTTGTGATGAAAAAAATAAATTAACTCTTAAATTATTTATAATTGTTTGATAATCATTTATAAAAGTTTATAAACTCAATCCCACTCTTTAAATACTAAATCATAAACAATAATCCCTATATCATAAATACTAAACCAAAATGTTAAGATGTTTTTGATTGAAATTATTCTTAAAAATTGGTATCACACTTGTGGTAATTCAAGCAATTTCTCCACAATCTTCCGGTTTTGACATAGGGAAAACTCAAATTTTATATATTTGGTGAAAAACATGATTTTCGTTGTACATAAGATTTTGATTTATGGTTTCGGTAGAAGAATTTTGATTTATGGTTTCGGTAGAAAAACTCTATTTTCTAGTTTCAGTTAAAAAACTTAATATCAACAAGAAAATTTGATTTTGGGATTTCGGGAAAAAATACAGATTTTTCGTTTCAAAAGGAAAATTTAATTTTACAATTTTTGGCAAAAAAACATAATTTTTCGCTTTGAGCAAAAAAAACAATTTTTTTGACAAAAAAACTTAAATTTCCGGTTTTAGCGGAAAAAATAAATTTTTGGGGTTTGGCATAAATCAAATTTCCGATTTTGGTGAAAAACTCAGCATATACAACACAAAAATATTATGTTAATATATGATATAAAAATGTGCATGCACAACTTTATATAATTAGTAATTTATGATATTACTAAAATGATATGCCAAAAAATCCTAGCCACATGGATTCAACAATAAACAACCGTTACAAAATCTATATATATATTTTTTTTGAAAACTAACCGTCACAAAATCTACGTCCCGCAAAAACAAGAACAGAGGTCAGCGAGAAGGAGGGGAAGAGAAGAAGATGACAAGGAAGTAGACAAGAAAACCTGCAATAAGTATCCCTCCGTACACCAACGTTTGATAAGACTTGACTCCAACTGTGTATTTGTACTCTATCTTACAGCATCTCATATTCTCCCTTTCTGTTTCCAGTACATGTTCTACGTACCTGCAACCAGTGTTTATTTTTTATTTGTGTGTTACATTTTATTTTGGTCAAGAAAAGTAAAATGTATTCAGACAAGAGACTTACTGCTGTGTAAACATGGTGGTCTGAAGAATCTCTGAGCTGTTGAGATGAGCGTCGTATAGTTTATGGTCGTATAGCAAAGAAGAGAGATCCACCAGTTGCTCCTCTACACTCTATTGTTAGTGATAACAACATACCAGAAAAAAAGAATGCACGTAAAAAATCCATCTAGTGTTAAATTGAAATCGAAGAGTGTAACAAAAGGTGTTTTCTTATAACTTACGTCTAGATATTTCTCTAATCTTTCGACTAGCTCGTGCGGGAAAGGCTCAGGCAATGTGGTTGTCTTTTTGTAGAACTTCTCCACCCATAGCTCCGTTCTTGTTTTGTTCTTTTTGTCTTTCACTGGCTCTCCTAGTGGAGTCTTGAGGTATTCAGATGCAAACTTTTGTACTGCCTGTTCACATTATAACAACATAGCAACTACAAGTATAAACTCTTTGCAGGAGAAACCTATTTTTACTAGCTGCAATTTGGCTTACCTCTGATGTTTCACGGATTTTGCGTAGAGCAGAATCAACCCGCGCATAGATAGTATTCCTCTGCGGATTAAGAAACCATGTCTCACGTGATATTCAGAAGGGTATCAATGCTAATTTGTTTTCAAACATGATAATGATTGTTGGACTCACCAGTGCAACATCTTGAAGCATTTGACTCATCTGAGAGACGTTTGAGAACGGTCCAAACGGGTGACAACCGGCTGCCCAAAGCCAATTGGTGACGGGTCTTTCATGCGCGTGAGAGGTCTTTTCGTATGGTGCACTTACACCGCCTAAAGCAGAAGCTATACCTGCAAGAATATGTCGCTGTACTTGTGATGGAATGGCGTGCTGTCTCTCTGTTTCAGAAACATAACTGCAAAAACAAGAAATCAAAATCGATATGATGATCAGAGTATCAAGTTTATCACGGTTTTCTAGTTCCTATTATTTTTACTTTCGCCCACCTCAAAGGTATTTTCTCATTTAGATGCTGAAGCACAATAACCACATCACTGCTCGCCCACACGAGGCTCTCATCTTCCATCATGAGCATTGGGTCCACATCGGCTAATGAGAGTATAAACCTACATACAAAGTAATATTTATATGAATTGCAGTTCGGATGAAAGTTTAAATTAAGCACTTAACCTTTCACTCTTGCTAGGCCAGTGTACCGAATATACCGACCAGATGGTTTGGGTTAATCAACTTACACTGGAATAACTCTTGTTCCGTAAGTCCGGTAGAGATCGCCTTTTTTCTTAACGTCCTTCTTTTTCTTTCCCTTCTGAAGTTTCGAGCTATAAGATGACCAGAGAGGCTTGTGTTTCACGATGGAATCACTAGAACCTTCAGATTCATCATCCCAGCTCTGAGTACAAAAATATGGAATCTTTTCCTTGAGAAACAAAATACAGAACTTCTGAAAGAAATTTGAATAGCAATTTGTGAGATTTACCTGGCGCAGAAAATATTTATTAGAAAGTCCAGGGTCAGAAACATCAAGCAAACCAGCAGCTAGAACATCAGTAGACCTTTCCATCTCCTGCAATGGTCAATAAGAATCACGAGCTTCACTGTTTGGAAGAGCAACCGAAGGTTAAAGACTTATTATTTGTCTCTGTTAAAACAATATTTCCTAGCTTAACCTAACTCGGAAACCACAATTTCCAACTATTGAAACTCACCTCTTTGAGGATGGCACCATCTAGGTATGTTTTGGTATGCACATGGAATCTTCCGTCCGTCTTAGTTTCCTGAAGGGAATGCCCACGCATGGCTTTAGAAACAGCAATAGCTAACTTTTCATGGCGATGTAATGGATGAGCCCCTCCAACGATCACTACTTCTTGCCCATGATGAATCATTTTCTTTACCTGCAACGACTCTGGAAAGTTAGCATGTGAAAACCTATACAGTCAAATCCTTGTGCGTACTTTCGAAAATAGCATCGGTGATGACTTTCTGATAGCAGTAAACTTGTCTAACATGTCTTTTCACTAACCATATTGACTCAGGGATCCAAACACCATTCAGAGAAGAAAACGAAAAAGATCAGAGAGTCAAGTATTTCATGTACATCACTCATTTAATGCAAGAAACCTTTACCTCGGATTCTATCTCTTCAATATTTATGCTGTAATTGTGTCCTCTTTCCATGATATTATATCGGTTGTGGTTTTGGAGCACAATGATTGGTACCATCACTCTAGTTGCAAGATCAACTGTCTCAAACCTGGCCGCACGCAGAATGAATCACCTAAGCATTATTTTTATTGCTAGAAATAAGTTAAGTCTCGGGTATCATATTACCTGACATCAGGAGCTATAACGTGCTCAATTGTAGTAGCTACTAATGCTGCTAACTGACCAGAGAAAATGTCATGGGTAGACTGATGACCAACGGAATTAACTTCTCCTGGAAGCACAATGTTCCGTATCCTTGGCAATGTTCTAGGACTGACACTTCCCTCTTCAGTTTCAATCTTCCCATATGTACAAGGCCCCGCAGACAAATCTATGACAACGTATCTATCAAAAAGAGAAAAATAAATTAGAAATAGAACCAAATTGAGAGCTTACTGGAAAATTATATCAGATAAGAATACAAATAGTTTGGATAACACTATCTTGGATACTAATTTCAGACAAAAAAAAAACGATCTCTATCATATTATATGATTGCCAAAGTGAAATAAAGTAATAATAAGTGTCTGTCTTCTCTGTATTCCTCGAGAGTTTTTTTTTTTTTTCTGGTCTGTCTATAATCAGAAAAGGGGAAATCATATTACACATCTTCTTTCTTCTTCTGCATAATATGTTGGTACCTATATAAATGTAATGCTTCCATGATAGAGTGGTAAATTATGTTTGATCACATCTAATGGCACAAACATATCACTCATAGGGATACCAAGGAAGAACCCACTGGGTACTTTTATCCATATTTTACCGCGACAGAGGAAAGAAAAATGAAGATGAGCTTACCTGCCTGATCCAAGCCAAACTTGGGATGCTCCTCCACCATTGTATCTGTATCGATAAATATAATCTGCCTCCTGTTTCTCCTTGTCTGCATCACTAAGCTCGGGTAGCTTTGCAAACATCAAGCTGTCTAAATCAATCTCTGTATTTCGAGGATCCATTCGTACCTGAATAATGAGTTAATAAAATAAAGGGGCAGATAAAGAACCGAGCATGATATATCAGTTACTGAACTGAGCAAACACGAGAAGAAAACAAACATCTACAAGAAAGAAATATGAGGTTCATCAACCCAAGAAGGCGTCATCAACTATCCACCAAACAAAAACAAAAGCAAGTAAACATTTGGACATGCTGCATACTACACGCAAGATTTAAGAAATAAGAACAGCACTGGAAGCCATACCTTATCAAAATTCACTACAAATATGGCACTAGGTATGGGTTTATCCGCTGTGCCAGCTGATCCAGCTCCCACTTCCATATCAAAAATATACGAGTACAGCCGGTTAAATGCGCTCTCAACTTTTGTTGCCTCTACGTCATAGGCAGGTAAGTGTCTTCCAAAATCAGCCTAAATGACAAAAAATAATTCCAGTTCATGTTATATACATTAAACGTAGGTTTTACAGTAACATTTCATCAGCATATATACATAGTACATGCGTGTGTATGTGAATTTGCTATAATGGAGATGTAATTTGATATGATAAGATCACATCAACCTCTAGTGCAGTCCCAGCAGGCACCATGGCTTCTTTCACTGTCTTCTCCAGAGCTATTAATTCAGGTTGCCCAACCTAACAACCAGAAACTCATGATGAATATTTGACGAATAGCCCAATGGGAACACGGTAAATATTTGCATCAGAACTATTGAGTCTATACGACTTATTATTGAGGACATAAAACTACATGCACAGAAAAAAATCCGACTCAAGATGCAAAATGCCAGACAGTTGAAGCAAGAATAAGATTCCAGAACTTGCATAGCTTAGTTTGTTAACAATCCAAAACGTGAAGAAAAACTAACCTACACATACAATATTCCACAATACTAATACAGCAAGGCAGAAAAATAAAACAATACAAAATCGTAAAGAGTGGTTTAAGATGTGTAAAATACTCACAGGAAACACGTTATAAACCACTCGATGTTCAATATCAAGCGGCTCTCCCGTCTCTTGGCATGAGGGCCTATGAGTCGAGAAGCTAACTCTTAAGAACTCCTCTAGTTTGTGCGGATCCACAGCATATCGGTATCCTCCATCCCCATTCATACCAACAAGGACTATATTCACTTCTAGAGGAACCTGAAATGGTACCTGAACACGAACAAGTAGATGCGAAATTCAATTCTCTATGTGTACATATGATCCTTAAAGATGCAAATCATTTGAATGCAAACAACATTCACAACCACAAGTACGATTAGAGTTATGATCATGAGCTCAACGCTTTTAATTGAACTTCCTGACTCCATAAAGCCAATTACACGACGATTCAGCTAATCCAGATTTAGTGGTTATGATGATTGTGATTCACATTATTTCAAGTGGAAATTCACCTCGGCACGGGAGTGTAGCATGCGGCGGACATCGGATCGCACACTCTCTCGTACGTCGAGGAAGGCGCTGTGATGCCAGTGAGGGTGACCCGGCTCGCGGCGGAAAGGTTGCTGAGCCGACTCAGTCCAGGAAACGAGTCCGCTTAGAACAGTGAGACGCGCAACGAACAGGATAGATGACAACGAAGTCGATCGTAAATCCGATCTCACCTCCATAACTGAACAAAAAAAAAACAACCGGAGAGATTCTCAGTCACCTACGATTTGGACTTGAGAGAGAGTCGATCCTAGTCACGGAAGAGAGAGAACTGGAGAATTAACGCTAATTACTAATTTACCCTCAACGTTTTCCTGAAATTACAATAGACAAAAGAATATCGTCATAGCTGACGAAGGCGAAGATATTAGAAGCAACATGTAACGTGTCACTTCCCATGTGGTCGCTATTATCAATCAATACAGCTAATTATATTACGCCACGTGTTCTTAACCAGTCTATTTAACCACCTTGTTATCCCAAAGACTCTCCTTCCTTATCCCTTGGAAAGAATGGATCGTGTGATCATCTTCTTCCTCATATCCGCCGCTCTTTTTGTCGCCATCACCGGCGAGGTAGTGGAAGACAGTTTCGATAACCCGATCAGGCAAGTCGTCCCGGAAGAAAACGATGAGCAGCTACTCAACGCCGAGCACCACTTCTCTCTGTTCAAGTCCAAGTACGAGAAGACTTACGCGACTCAGGCGGAGCACGATCATCGGTTCCGTGTCTTCAAGGCCAATCTACGGAGAGCTAGACGTCACCAGCTGCTCGATCCGTCAGCCGTGCACGGCGTAACGCAATTCTCAGATCTTACTCCGAAGGAGTTCCGCCGGAAGTATCTAGGGCTGAAACGGAGGTTACGTCTTCCCAGCGACGCTCAGAAGGCGCCGATCCTTCCGACTAGTGACCTCCCGACGGATTTTGATTGGCGTGATCATGGAGCCGTCACTCCCGTTAAAAACCAGGTGTGTGAAAAGACCTCTCTGTTAGCTTAATAGTTACCTGAAATAGACAGGTTTCCATTTTTGGGAGTTTCGATTAAATATGTGTTTTTGATTTGGAAAATAGGGTTCGTGCGGATCATGCTGGTCGTTTAGCGCAACGGGAGCTCTTGAAGGAGCACACTTTCTGGCCACTAAAGAGCTTGTTAGCCTCAGTGAGCAGCAGCTCGTAGATTGCGACCATGAGGTTTGTTTTGTCTCTTCTTTATCCATATTCATTCTAGGCATTTGCGTTTGGATACTTGTTTGGTTCAACCTTCTAGACCATATTCAAGTTTTATACATATATTCGGGTCAGATTTCGGTTAGTAATACTTTTGTACCTCCGTCTAATATCCAGTTTTGATCCAAACTCAATTTCGGATTTCAATTAATAATACTTCAAGTTCAAGTATTTTTTATAGGTTTTATTAAAATAAATATGAAATTAATTATTTAAAATTATTTACTTAGGTTTCAAATACTTATTCTGGGTACTAGTTCGGATTTTCAGATATTATTTGCTTTGGTTTTTTCGGGTTTCCAGATTTTTCGGATACCAGTTTGATTCGGATATTGGTTCAGTTATAAATTCTCAAACCTAATTCTTTGTTTGGTTCTTCAGATTGTTTCAAGATTGTGACGTCATTGACATAATCCTTTTTGATGGGTTTGGTAAAGTGGCTGTACCTAATTTTGGCATTGAAAATCTTCTTTTTACTGCAGTGTGATCCGGAAGAAGCCAATTCATGCGACTCCGGTTGCAATGGAGGACTAATGAACAACGCTTTTGAGTACACTCTCAAAGCTGGTGGGCTTATGAAAGAAACAGATTATCCTTATACAGGACATGACAATTCCGGCTGCAAGTTCGACAAGAGCATGATTGCTGCCAAAGTGTCTAATTTCAGCGTCGTCTCTGCGGATGAAGACCAAATCGCTGCAAATCTAGTCCATCATGGTCCTCTTGCTAGTAAGTTCTTTAACCAAAACGCTTTTCCTTTGTACATATTTCAAGAATCAGATGTTTGACGCATTCTTTGTTCCGCTCGACAGTTGCTATCAATGCAATGTGGATGCAAACTTACATAGGAGGAGTCTCGTGTCCATATCTCTGTTCTAAGAGCCAAGATCATGGAGTGCTCTTGGTTGGGTTTGGTTCAGCGGGTTATGCACCAATCCGTCTCAAGGAGAAGCCTTATTGGATCATAAAGAACTCATGGGGAGCGATGTGGGGCGAGCATGGTTACTACAAAATCTGCAGGGGACGTCATAACATGTGTGGTATGGACACAATGGTATCTACCGTTGCTGCTGTTCATACGTCAACTCAGTAGAGCTATTAGGACACTACTGAGTTTTACCTGCCCTTGTATAAATATATGTATGTATCTGAATAACCACTATGGATTGTTATTGTTAGTACTGTTGTCTCTTTGTTTCAGTTTTAATGTAAAATAGACTTGGGGTATGATCTCTGTAGCATCGAATGCTGAAGAAATATGATATGATTAAGTTTATATTATGTTTGAAGTGCGTGACTGCGTTAGCCATACCGAAGACAAAGACATACATTCTTCTTGGTTGTGTCTTTGTAAATACAAGGAATTATTGTTCCAAGCCTTTCAAAGATCAAACTGCTTAGTTACATTCTTAAACCTACAAGGTTCCGGTTTGTCTTATCTTCCACAAACACTTTTAACACCAGTTATCGTCCGAACTATCTCGGTGGATTTTATATATATCTCCAACGAGTACCTTCATTTGGCAACACAAAAGTACAGTAAAAACAGTCTAAACGACCACGACCCACCCGGTTGCAAATTCCAGATTGCCAAAGTTAAAAGTCTTTTGATTTACAATGATACTGCAACGTTAATGTACTAGTACTACCGAGATAGTTGATGATTTCTACAGTTATTTTTTCCGAGAAGAAAAGATATTTTGTTGAAGGTGGACTCGTTTTGAACTGGAATGTTGTGTTTTAGGTGGGCAAGTAATAAAGTTGTAGTAAAGAAGACAATCAATATGAATAATGGTGATAGGTACTGTTTCGGAATATCCATTTTATTGGTATAGTACTGTAGGAAAAAATGTTTGAGTTTTCAAGAAAAAAAGGAGTTAACACGATGTTGTTTTAAATTTTTTTTTTGACATCGTTGTTTTGAAATTGTTGGATGAGTTATATACAGTAACTAGAATAAAAACTGGGCACTTGTGAAAAGAGTTAATTGGCGTAAGTGCCTCTAATCTCTAACTCAATTAAAGACTTGTCTATGATAAAAGATTTTTAATTTTATGACTATTTTAACCTTACAATCTATAATGTTTTTAATAATAGGTTCCTCAGACGTCGACAAAAAAAAAAAAGGTTCCTCAGACTAGCTCTGTGCATGTTTTCTTCACGTTAAGTTTTACATTGTTAATGAAGAGACTTCAACTACTGTTCTTCAATTAGTGTTGTTTTTAAAATTCATTATCTAATTATTATGCAAGCTTTAGCAATATACATCTAATTTTCTAAGCTAATGTTCTTCTTTCATTTTTGTTACATCTATAATATTTGTTAACAATTAATACCTCTATTAATATCTATGGTATATTTTTTTGTTAACAGTTAACAACTTTATTAACATCTTCAATATTTGTTAATAACTAATATCTCTATTAGATATATATATTTGTTAAAGATAATACCTCTGTTAACATCTATAATATTTGTTAACAGTTAACACTTTTGATACATGTATTTGTTAACAAATAACAATTTTACCAATATACATTTAATTCTCTTTAATATTTATATATGTTATACTATTTATGAACATCAAAAAAACTTTCTAGTGTTATTAAGAAGCACAAAATGCAAGAGATACTATGTGGTGAGAAAGTATCTTATAAAGTCAAACATTTAGATGAATTGTATGGAGAATAAGTGACATAGTCTCTAACCTACGAACTCAACATGCCTCTGCAACCATGACACACCTTTTTGCTTTACTTGCAGCGTTAGAGTATTTTTGCCAGAAGAGAAAGGTGTTTTTATCTTCTTCAGTATCAAATTGCATAACGAGTTCCACTTATGTTCCATCATGTATATATCGCTAATTTTGGCCCTTATTAGGTGTAGTTACCTAAATCACCCTTGTAAAAAAAGGTTAAAAACTGCGTCTAGTACATGATGACGTTATTATGTATATAAACCATGTTTATATATTAAAGAGGAAGCATTACAACATGTGAGGCATGGCACATGTGGTTGTGAAAATGATTTTTGAGAGTCTTTATAAAAATAAGTTGGTGCATCTAAATATAAATTGTTGTTTTTATTAACTTAATCATAAAATCTCTTATTAATCTAAAAAAATATTTTCTATTATTTTCTTAAATGGGATCTACAGAATTATCTAATGTGATTAAAACATACTCCTATCAATTAGTAATTTCTAATAATAAATTTTTTTGTATAAAATTGTATATCCCCTATCATTTTTGTTAAATATTTGTTAGTTAAAATAAATTACACTAATTATATAATAAAATTTTAGATTTTTTTCTTATATATTGTATTTTAAACTTTTTAAAACACGTATAAATTACTAAAATGTAATAAGTCTCTCATAAACTTTTGCGATCAATGGTTTAAATTTTCTTCTGTAAGAAGATACAAATGATTATAAACCACATTAGTAAGAAGTATTTTTAATTGTTCTTTATATTAATATATATCATGTATCTATATACCATATAAAAATATATAGTTATTTTTTGATATTTGCATTGAACAAAATTTTTAGAACTTAATATTCTTTTTGTTAAAGCATTGAGAACTTAATAATTTTAATTTTGAAATTTTCATTGAATTTACTAAAATTATTAGAAATTACTAAAACTATTAAACATCTCACATTAAAAATTTATCAATCGTTTAAAATTTTTTTATAAGAAGATGTTGATAATCATAAAGCTATATTATTATGAACTTCATTTAATAAATAGCTATATTAAAAAAAATATTATATCTATGTTAATATCATTTAAATTTAATTATGTATTATATAGTACATAAAATTGATTATTTTAATTTATATACTAAAAATGATTGTTAATAAATAAGAGTGGTCACTTGATTTATATGCACGCATCAATTTAGTTATATACATAATAGTTATTGATTTCTCAATTATTCAGTATATATTTATTATTTTACTATTTTATAATATATAGAAAATATAAAATAAATAATAATACATAAATATAATATGTATATAAAATATTTATGCCACACAAGATGCGACTCTTAACCTGATTATTACTTATTTTGCGTTCATTTACATATTATTATTTTTTGAACACATCATATTATGAAATAATATACATAAATAATTGTGAACTAAGTAGCTATTATGTACATAATTAAATTGGAATTCGAAAATAAATTAAAACAATCGCTCTTGTTATTTATAGCTAAATAAATCAAAAAAATTATTTTTATTTATTTTATATGGTATATAACTAAATTTGAATGATATTGACATAGATATATAATATAGATAAATTCTCTAGTATGACTCTAGAAGTTTGTATCATAAATACAGCTCCTAAATGTCAAAATGACCAACATGTTTAATTGAATAGGTAAATAGACATTTATGCCCTTAGAATTTGAATTTGAGAGGTGGAGTTTTGGATGGAAAAGAGTTTCAAAAAAGAAATTTGAATTTTATAATAAATTTTTGAATAAAGAATTTTCGAAAAATTGAAAAAAAAATTTATATTTAAAAACATATAATTCTAAAACTATAATTTTTTATTTAAAATGAATAATTATAAAATTATAATTCTAAAATGTATATTACATGATTTTAAATTCAAAATTTTGTGATTTTTTAAATTGTTTTGTCAAATTATTTTTTCCAAATTTTATTTTGAAATTCAAAATTATTTTTAAAACTATAAAATTTTATTTTAATTTTTAGTATTTTGTTTTGAAATTCTATAGTTAACCTTAGGGGTATAAGTATCTATTTACTTCTTTAATGAAACATTTTGGTCTTGAAACTATATTTATGATAAAAATAAGTTTTTCTAGAGTCATCCTAGAAAAATTCTCTTTGTTAATTGATGCATTCATATGATTTTATAAACACTTGTCTATTTGTTCTAACAAAAGAAAATTATTAATCCAAATTTTTTTAATGTGAGACTTTTAATAGTTTTAGTAATTTATATTGGTTTTAAAAATCCGTAGCAAAGTTCAAAACTAAAATATTAAGGTCTCAACACTTTTTAATATAAATTTTGAAATTAACATATTTATTTAGTTTTATGTGGTATATAGTTTAATATGAATATCTATTAAAATGAGACTTCATATACATAAGATTTTATAATCATTTGTACATTGTTATAATAGAGAAAATTTAAACCATTGATCTCAAAATATCAGTGTGGGACTTTTAACAGATTTAGTAATTTATAGTCATTTTAAAAAATTTATAATAAAACATATAAAGAATCTAAACTTTTTTATATGGTTAATATGATTGTTTGATTTCTTTTGATAATGTGAATTTAAACAAAGTGATTGATTGGAGGTTTAAGAAAATGTTATCAAATTTTTATTATTCAAAATCATTAATTTTCATATATATTTGTTAATCATATTAAATAATTTCGTAACTTTTATTTAATAACAGAATGAATGAATTATATTTTTATACACTGTTAATAATTTGATAATTAGTTTAATAAAAGTTAGAATATATGTTTAGATAACTAATCTACTTTTCTAAAAAAAAGAATCTTTATAGTAATACATGTGATTATTTTAAATGTTGTAATGTTTCTCAATTAATATATAAGGCATCCGTGAAAACATTAGAAAACATCTAATTGTCGAACCATTAGTTTCTACCGACCACAAATTAAACAAATTTTCTTGTATTGCAACAAAGGAGGAGAATTATTTTGTTTTGATATCTTTTGTATTTGTGGAATTATTATTTTTATATATTTTTGGGTTGTTTTGATATTCTTCGTCTGCGCTACCCGAGGATTATATCTTATTAATTTCTTTCAATCATTTTAGCGTATATTTTAAAATATTCAACAAACTTGTAGCCAATAAATTAAAAATGTAGAATGTTAGATGTAGTAGAAGAATATAATGATAAGCAAATGATTGTAGGTGATACACAATCTATAATCTATAATATTAAAAAAATCATTCTAAAATTTCACTATTAAAGAGTTGTTTGACTTATGTATAACTATTATCTTTTATCCTACTGATAATTATTCTAATCATACAATATTTAAATGAATTCTATTATTACTCTTCATTTCATTTGATATACTTTGTCTCTAAGAATATTTTATCACCTAATTTTGTGATTGCTACACAATAATGTTATACAATATATCTTATACTCAATAATAGATATATAGTATTTAAACTTCGAATGGTAACAAACTGCATCACACCGCAGTTAATAGTATTAAAAAATCTGTACATATACTTTTTATCTATATGTTTTGTTACTATTTAGATCGCGTCGTGATTGTTCCACATTCTACCATTCAGACCATTAAACATCAATTATTTTAATGAGTTATCATATATAATATAGCATATTATAGCATGGCTTCTTACATTATATAACTCCACATATTTTTAAAATCAAATTTAATAAAAATATTTTAGCAAATCATATGTTAAAAACATTATATATATACATATATATTACTTTAAATTACTTTTTTACAAAAATTATTTATAACAAATCCATGAAAAATCTTATAAATCTATACTATTAATTAGCCAAAATTATGCCAAGTAAATCTTAAGTCTCACCAACTCAGTAAATGTAATTCTTATAAAATACACACAAAATTTAATAAGAGATAGTAGGCTTGGCATCCGGGTCTTCGGTTCAGATAAGAAACAGTTCTTTTAGATCTAGGTCCTTTGGATCATAGACATTTAGACCTTGTATTTGAATTTTTTTGTTGGGACCGGGTCGGTTTCTTTCCAGTTAGGGTGAGGTTTTGATTTATAATTAAAATACATATAATTTTTGGGTTCAGATCCAGATCGGTTCAAATATTTAAGACCCGAAAAGACTCAAAGTACTTGAAAACCTCCAAAAATACTTGAAACACGAAAAATACCCAAAACATATTCAAATACTCAAAAGACCCAAAATTCGATCCGAGAAAGTAAAATCTAAAACTTTATCCGAATACCCAATTTTTTTTTAAAGTTTCTTTACCTGAAATCTGAAATTATAACCGAATACCAAAACCTAAAATTTAAAAAATATTCGTAATACCAAAAACATATGTGAAATACGCAAATATATCTAATATACACAAAACATTTTAAATATTTTGGATATCCGATGAAGTCTCGGATAAGATCCAAACTCGCACAAAGACCCGCAAGTCCAAAACAAAATATCTAGTAGCTACTTTGTAATGGACTCGGATCCAAACCAAGCTTGTATTTTCGGGTTGGTTTCAGTTGAGTTTTTTAGTCAAAATAAAATATTGAGAGAGAAAGAGAGTTACATAAGATTGGATATACAATATTTCAAATAAACTAATTCATAAATATATAATTTTAAAAAAAATTCAATATAATATGATTTTATAACATAATAATATACAAAAATTTCAAAATACTAATTCATATTAATTGTTTATAATCCAAAAAACACACGTACTCGATAGAAAATTGTGATGTCAACCTTAAAAATGTTGCTCTACAATATAATAGTTTTTTCTCTACAATATAACAGTAAAGTTTAGTTTTTCAGTTCTGTTTATTATTTAGTTGGTGTAACACAAGATAGTTGTTGCTTGATCATTAGTATGAATAATCTACAATTTTAACAAAAATAAATTATATTCTATATAAATTCTAAATCTGAAATTTTAAACTCTAAATTGTACACTTCATTATTATGTATACATGACATATAACTTGATACATATTGGTTAATTTATTTTGCATAAATTTTGGTTTGTTTCGTGATCCAGAAGTTGCTGCGTATTTGTGGTTGATGTTTCTGTATTTGATGTGTGAATTCAATCTCTTTAGATTATAATCTCGGTAAAATATAGCAGATTGGTAAAGCTTAGATTTACATGTAAAAAATATTATGTAACTGTATATATAAATACAATGGAAGAGAACTGACAATTAAATAATATATGTTGTTTAGATGGTTAGAATATTGTACTATGTAATTTTTGTTGGATATAAATAGGAGGGGTGAAATTGGTCTCTGTAAATTGCAATTGTCTGTATAGTATTTAAACAAACTATTTTTACTATTTTTTTCTTTTAGCGTGGATTTATTATTTTAGTTTTTTTTAATTTAGTTTTGTCATTTTTATATATTTTTTTTAAGTAAAATATACAAATACATTAATTATATTATATATTTCTTTTACGGTCTGATTTTCTTAGGTTCTTATAACTATTTAATTTATATTTGATTATATAGCTTATTATATATATGCATATCAAAATTAAGATAAACCCCATATTATTTAGAGATTAAAATCTGTAGTTTTATTGATGTATAAAAAATATTTATTTTATTTACATTAACCTAACAATTTATTCCTTCTTTTGTTGGAACTCTGGTAAAGAATATTTCATCTACAAACTTTAAAGATTTTATACGCTGATAACAAAAGAAAAAGATTAAAAAAAGATCTTGTACGTTTGAGCTATAGATGAGAGGAAAAATACGATCTATACATGTTCATCAATGAGACCTTGAGAGAACAAATATGCATCACGTTTGATTAAATATGGTCAATCTACGCATAAACCTTGCCTAAGTATGGTCAATCCTATTTTCAAAAAAAAAAGTTTGGTCAATCCTTATATAATGGTTGAACATTCAATGGCCAAGAGAACAATGTAAAGCTATTTAAACTCTCCATCAAACACTAAAGTATAGACGACTACTGGATTTTCAAGATTTTTAACAGTTCATATTGGTTACCATAACCCTTGCTCTTCTTTGTATTTGGATTCTTCATAATCCTAATTTCAGTCATTTCACCACGGGACAAACTTGCAGTCTTCTTTTTTATGTTTAAGAAAAAAAAGAAGCAATTCTATAAGGTTGAATAAACAGTTCCATCAAAACTCCTTTGATATAATTGCTATGCTTAGTGTGTGACTCGTTGGTTTAGGATTAGATTACGATAACACTTTCTTTAAATCCTCTTTCATAGTACCTTTGTCTATCATAAAGAGCTTCATGATGCTTTTCTTTTTCTTATTCCACATTAACTCCAAGTTTGAATTCATCATAAGGATGCACAGCACCACCTTCAGTCTCTAGCTCCTCGAGACCAGCTCCAATCTCGTCGGTAAACTCACCTGCATTTTCCTCGGCCTCTGTTTGCTCCTCAAGTTCTTCATCCTTCTGATTAAGCAACTTATGATCATCATGCTTCAATTCTTTCTTTCAAACTCGTCCCCACCGTATTCATTATCAGCATCATCCCTAGTTCATTTTCATCTATATTCAATCTTTCATCTCTTTCGGAATCATCCACATAGTCCTTTACCTCAATCTCCTCTGCGAGTAAAAGCAAGTAAGACATCTAGACAATTCAAGGTATACCTAAATGTAAGTTCATATAAAGAAAGAAAGACAAATACCCAAAATAGTGGCCTTATGTACGTAATCATTAACATTGATAGTCATAGATGCAATATTTTTTCAACATGAAACTTGTCAGTCTCCAAAAACTGTAATCTTTAATAAAACACCAACGAATAAGTCAATAAAATATGAGTGGCCGTGTGAAGAGGAAACTAAATTAAAGTAAGACATTAACATAAACTTGATGAGCTTTGAGTAATGAAAGTCTAATTAACAAAAGAGAAATCATAAAGCTGAGAACATTGACACATTTTATTTCATGTTTTAGTTGTCGTGGCGAAACAGGGTAGTTAGATATCATGCTCCAAGCAGAAAATTGGATTAGAGACATGTTTGAAAACTAAATACGCAAAACAGTAGCAACTGATGACAAACAGCATGGCAAAACATTAAATGTTAGTATTAACAGTAGGTCGGTTATGCTAAGGGAAAAATTGATTACCTGCTAAACGTTTTGGCTTCACAAATGTTACCAATAGAACGGTGGGAATGTCTTCACTGGATGCGAATTTCTTGTAAAAGTCTTTTGCAAACTGGTCCCAAAGGCACATCTTCAGAACAGGTCCACTGCAAAAGTTGATTTAAGACAAGGTAAGTTTTATTAGTCTCTCATAGAGGTCGTGATGATAATAACAGTAGACATTGCAAATGTACCAAAACCCCACACGTGGTTGTGATTTCTGCTTCGGCAAGGACAGACGGTAACTGAGAGGCTGTCCTTTCACCAGCCTCAAGTGGCCAACAACATCTACAACATTGCTCATGAAGATTAGTAGAGGAATGTAGCCAAAAATATAAATTAGCATTCAAATAGAAAAATTAAGGTGGAGAAGATTTTATAAATAAGACATATTACCGTAAAGGTAAACTCTAACCACATTTAGCTTGGAAATCGTCATGTGTGTGGAGCATGAACCTGTCTAGGGCAAAAAAGAGGAGGATGTCGTCAAGTAGGGAGAGAACAGAGTTGTGCGAGAAAGAAACAGTTAAACACTGATCAACAACTCTATAAATCTCCTTGCTTTTGGTAGCATAAAAATTTTGAAGCTTGTAAGTTGTTCATGCTTTAATATGAGACAGGTATGTTGGAGCACGAGTAGAAGATATGAAACCTCCATCACAATCTCCTGCTGGAGTAAAAAATCAATCGATGTTAGGGAGAACGGTTTAGACTAAAGTTGCAGATAAGAACTCATACATGTTCATCAGTGAGGAGGAGCTCTAACCAATAAAGGTCTCATCTTTAGAATGTTTCTTGCCTCCCAAGAAGGGACTAACCGGACTCGAAGCTCTGACTCAGCATGTCCTGGTGAGATGTCGTTGAAATAGACGGCGAATGGACATATGCTGGTGGAGAGCTGAGATTTGCAGTGGCTTTCATGGTCGTGGATGTAGCTTTTTCAGAGTAACTTTTGATTTAAGGTGGATTTAGGTTTATTCATAGAACTTTATATAGGAGAAGGATCAAGGGGAGATGAAAAGAAACATTCAAGGATAGTTTTAAGATCATCATTGATTGAGAAAGTTACAAAAAAGAACTTCAAATCGGAGAAGATGAAGTAGAAGAGTCGGAGGAGAAAGTAGAAGCATGAAATAGTACAGGTTTCTTTGTCATTTTTCTACATGGGCTTGGTGGACCAAACTGATAATTTTCCAAAGAATCCATACGAAAACCCTTTTTATTTTAACCGTGATCTGGCAAAATCAAATTTTCTAATTGGCTTTATTTTTCAATCTGACGTGGCATAGCTAAATGATGAGAGTATTCCTCTTTTAGTATTAGTAAATTATGAGTAGTTTTCCAACCTAGCAAAACTGTAATTTCTTTAGTTTTCCCCAACAATACTAACCAATTTTTTTTTCTTTCCATGCATAGTATGACTACGATATCTGTTCACTAGAGACAGTTAAGTCATGAACATCGAATAGTAATATTTTAGTATCATTTATTTAATTCATAATGAAATCCTCAGAAATACGTCTCATTCTTTTTTATGGCGTGGTACACAAGTAAGTAGCCCTATAAAGCTAAATTCAAAATCCACCACCATGGCCTCCGCCTGCACCACCGCCAAAACCTCCTCCAGCTCCTCCACTGTGGCCTCCACCAGCACCACCACCAAATCCTCCTCCAGCACCACCACCGAATCCTCCTCCAGCACCACCACCATGGCCTCCACCAGCACCACCACCATGGCCTCCACCAGCACCACCACCAAATCCTCCTCCAGCACCACCACCATGGCCTCCTCCAGCACCACCACCAAATCCTCCTCCAGCACCACCACCATGGCCTCCTCCAACACCACCACCTTTGCCTCCACCAGCACCACCACCGAATCCTCCTCCAACACCACCACCGTGGCCTCCTCCAACACCACCACCTAAACCACCACCTTTGCCTCCACCAGCACCACCACCGGATCCTCCTCCAACACCACCACCGTGGCCTCCTCCAACACCACCACCTAAGCCACCACCTTTGCCTCCACCTGCGCCACCGCCGAATCCTCCTCCAGCACCACCACCGTGGCCTCCACCAGCACCACCACCGGATCCTCCTCCAACACCACCACCGTGGCCTCCTCCAACACCACCACCTAAACCACCACCTTTGCCTCCACCTGCACCACCGCCGAATCCTCCTCCAGCACCACCACCGTGGCCTCCTCCAACACCACCACCGTGGCCTCCTCCAACACCACCACCTTTGCCTCCACCAGCACCACCACCGAATCCTCCTCCAACACCACCACCGTGGCCTCCTCCAACACCACCACCTTTGCCTCCACCAGCACCACCACCGAATCCTCCTCCACTACCACCACCGTGGCCTCCTCCAACACCACCACCTCCACCTGCACCACCACCAAAGCCTCCGCCAGCACCACCACCGGCTTCTCCTCCAAGACCACCACCACCGCCTTTTCCACCTCCAAATCCGCCTCCAGCACCACCACCACCACCTTCAAAAGTCTCCTTCTCAAGTCTCCTACATTCTGCTACTCCAATAATGAGCAGCACAAGCATCAAACTAAAGAAAACAAATCGCTTAGAAACTTTCCCCATTTCTTTTCTTTCTTCTTATATTTTACAAAGTGTTGTTCTTTCTTCAGTGCGATTGGTTACTCCCCGTACTATACTTACTAAGTCTATTTATAGGAGCAAAGAAAAATGGGCATTAATGAGAATTAGTTGAGGCTTTCATCATACACTAACTTGAATTTTTCATAAAATTCCTAATTTCGCTATCTTTTATGCTACAAATTTCTTCTGTGTAATTAATGAGCGCTTAACAAGTGTTCCTTATTCAAATTGTAGCCTTGTCATACTTTTCAACCCTATCATTTTGTTTAATTTTTCTTAATCCCTTTATAACTTTATATTTTCTTGTGCCGACAGTATTTTTATCACCGACTAAGTCAGTTTAATGAAAGAGTTTGACATGTAGATTATGTTGATAAATAAAAAAAAGACATGCAGATTTTAATGTTACGGTTAAGAGATTTTTCATGTCTTCTCTTTCGATTCATAAGCTCCATTTCGTACGATATGCTTAATTTCTTTTCGGAAGTCTATTAGTTTTGTTTATTAACCATACAATTTCTATATAACATTTTTCCAAACTTTGACCTCACGCACACGGTATCATGAATTACCTTCCGATATGCCATACATCCTTTCATTAAATACGATTAACTTTGAAGTTCTAAATGGATGTGTGACAAAAATATAAGTGCACTTTAATAACATAAATAGCGAAATCAATTTTATTAATCCCTTCATCATGTACCAGAAATCGAAATTTTACATGGATTTTTTCGTTTATTTCAAAACACATTAGCAACGTAAATAGAGTAATTCATGACTATATATATTGATTCTGTTTGACTTTCCTATATGCAGAAGTTTAAATATGTTCCAACATGTTATTAGATATAAGCTTCTTTATGTTAACGCAATCTAATGTTAAAAACCAGAAACAAAACAAAATCACCAAGCTTATATATGCACTTATCTCCAAGTTTTTATATATATAATTTAGAGGTATCCGACGAGACGAGATCCAATCAAGTAATATTTTGGGAGCATGTCTATCTATACTACTAAAACAGAAGTCGTGATTTATTTATGTGTGATGTGTGATATTTTTCATTTGGATCATTTTAAAAAAAAGTTTGTCAAATTTTACATAGTTTAATTATAATATATTTCAATATCTTAATCCATTTGATTTGAAATACAATATATATATATATAGAAAATCTAACAATATATTTTTGAATCTTCTTAAAAATTCTAAATTATTTATAAAATATATTAGAAAAAAATTATTTTTATTTTTATTTATAAAAAATAAAAATTCTCTAAAATATTTTAATTATATTTTTGATAATAATAATTTAAATTGATTAATTCCTGAAAATACATTTTTGTAAAGATTTTATTATTTTAAATAGATTATGTTAGAAACAAATATTCATTTCTATCTTAAATATATAAAAAAATATCTAGATAAATTAGGCCACATATACATGAAAAAACTATAATTAATTAAATACCTCATACACTATTGATAATTTTAAAACTTAAGATTACCCTCGTCCATACTATCCCTTTCCTTCTCTCTCTCGTGAATCTTCCTCAAAATCCCTTGCCCGAATAATATACTTTCTTCCCTTGCTCTCATTCTTGTATCTCTTCCAATGCATCTTTATCGTCCTTTCCACCGTTAAATATCAGACATATTTTCATACAGTTGAGAGCTTGGTAAAGTTACACTGTTATTTAGCTTTTTCTTTAACGTCAAACACAACTGAAAAAAAAGAATCATCTTGCTTTCTCTTAAATAGACTCTAAAGTTAGAGTTAGAACAAAAACACTGCTGACTTTAGTCATTAGTCTCCATAGCTGTTTTATACAATAGATTCTACATTTCTTTTCTATTTTCACCAATGTAAATATATTTTCATCGAAGTATACTTTTTTAACACAATGTCTGGATCCAGCAAATATCATCCTCTTGACGTGATCGTCTACCATATCTTCTTTGTCTTGTGAGTAGATACATGTTCGTTACTAGATTTCTGCTATCTGGTAAAATGATTTATTAGATGCTAGAAGTAAGTCTTGTGAGCAGATAAATGTTTGGTTAGTTGTTAAAGCTTTACATTATTTTTTTTTGTTACAAATTATTTGTGGTTATATGTTACAATGCTCTAATTTTCTATATAATATGTTTCTATTAGCTGATACATGTTTGGTTAGATGTTAGAAAACATATCGTCGTTTCAAAAATAGTAGATTGCTAAAAGTAACCCTCGATAGTTAATATTTGGTTTGGTAGATGCTACCAAAGAGGTTACCTTGCTAACTATTACAAAACATGTTGACACTTGTTTAATTTGTGGGTAAAATGTTTATAAATAGCTTGTGTTAGCTGATACATATTTTGTTAAATGCTACATAATTTGTTAGCGGACTAACTTAATAATTATCCATTTATTTTATATTTTTGACGGTTAATCATTATTATATTTTATGTAAAACCAATAAATTACATCTAACCTATGTTTTACATGGTAAATAACATACTACATTGATGTTATTGGTTTTGGTACATGATAAGTATTTTTTATAATAAACAAGTTATCCATTAATAATTTATATAACAATTTACACTAAAACTTAAGGTTAAATTTCTTTTGCTAGAAAATAGTTTTGTTCATATGATACATATTCGTTACATGTTACATAATAGGTTACTATGATAAAACTTAGTCACTAGCTTGTATATGTTTGGTTAGTTATTATCTAACTTGTTAAACTCAAAAAACAAATTGCCAAGCTCGATAGATTCACCCAGCACGCATACAAAGGAATCGATGGGGCTGCAGAGCTGAAGAAGTGGCATAAAGAAGGAATAGATCTGTCGGGAGGAACATGAGGATCGGGAGGGTAAGAGGAAGACTACATGACTCATAGATCTGGGAGAAACACGAATGATGGCGGTGGTTCTGGAGACGGAGGAAGGAGCAGCTACACATAAGGACCCGATGCAAGAAGAGCCATGGAAGAAAGGAAGAAGAGGGAGAAAAAGAGAGTTCTCGTTGGAGGATGAGAGACCCTACCAACGGCAGCTGAGGCGAGACAAGAGAAACCCTAAAAAATTGAGAGAGTTTCATAAGTTATTTTGAAGGATTAATCTTAGTAAAGGTTGAGAAAATTGGGAGAGAAAGAGATAAATGACAAAGATGTGGGTTTAGGAAAGGAAAAGAAAAGATGAAACTTTAGGGCATGGGTAAAACAAAAAGGAGGACACAAATGTCTATAGTAAAAATGGGGTTTCATTATTCCGGGTAGTTTTTAATTTTTCAACGAATTGGGGACATTAACCCAATTGCCTCTTTTATCTATTACACATATGCCGTGATTTATTTCATGTGTATATTTTCTGTGTGTACAACATCCTTGTTTTATTCAGCTAATAACATCCTACCAGTCAATTCCTATTAAATTAAATTTAAATATAAATGAGGATATTACACAAAACATAAACTTGAAATATTACAAGATTAATTTAAATATTAATTTAAAATATCATCCATTATAAACCTACTATGGTATTTGTTTTTTCAAATTTCATCTACAATACATAATATAAGATATAAAAATTAGCAATTCAACCGACCATTAAATTTTCTAATAAAAAACAAAGAACATTATATTCTCATGAGATAACTTTATGAAATGATGAATTAATTAAGTTCCATATCAGTCATTTGTTTCTCATGGATGTTAATAACAAAATTGGTACATCTTCTCAATTTGTTTTAGAACCAACCCTTCATATGGTCTATATAATTCTATATTGATCAACTGTTTTGTTCAATATTTAAACCAAATTATCGATTAGTATTTGGGACAATCAAAATTTAAAAAATCAAAATTTTAATGAAATTTGTATCAAAATAATTTTAAGATCAGTTACTTTCTATATTTGAGGCGGAAATAATCATCAAATCTCTATAATTATTATATTTCTTATAAAACTACAAACAAACGAATAACAATAATGCAAACATAATATTAAAAACATCTAAAACCACATAATATCTAATACAAAATCTTTTTTTTTTCCCAATTTTCAAGGAAAGTATTTACAACTGGTTAGCTTAATTTCTAGCAAGTTGTTTGCTACCTAGATAATCTAAGATATAGCACAATAATATTTATCATATTAACTGAAATTATAAAAAAATCTAATAAACTAAAATTTATCTAGATAAAACAATATATTTTTAAAACCTAAAACGAAACTGATATATATATATATATATATTATATATATATATATATTTATTAATTTATATATTATATATATATTTATATATACACCTTCAACTAAATAGTTTGGTTGTTTTTAATGTTTTTATATCTAATATATATTATTTGTAAAGTGATTTACGTATTTATCATCACCACATACTTTTTGACAAAAAAAAATATGAAATGGTTTTAGAAAATTGTGACATGGCATCAACCTAATTGTGACATTTAAAATTTCTTTATAAAACTATATTTTTGGCACAAATTTTAAATAAGGTAATGATTAATAAATTTTATACCATCATTAAAAAGTTAATTTTTTGTATAAATCTTTATTTTTGGTAAGACTTTGAAATATAATAATAAATAATAAACATATATCACCATTAAAATAATATATATATATATATATATAACACTTTAATGAAAAAATATAATTACATTATTTTTACATCAACTTATATATCATATTTTGTTTAATTATATATGTTAGTAAAACTAAGTGTAATAGTGCATTAAAAAAACTAAATTAAGAAATACTAATCAATTAAATTTCATTGATGACTAAACTTTTAAAAATTTTATTAGCATTTATTCGTTCATTAATTTAATATATATATATATATATATATATATATATATATATATATATATATGTTAGTAAACCTAAGTGTAATTGTGCATTAAAAACAAAAATAAATTAAGAAATAATAATCAAATATAAATTTCATTGATGAGTAAATTTTTAAAATTTTATTAGCATTTATTAGTTCAGTAGATTAATTAAAATTTATTTTTAACAATTTAACCTATATTAACTAAAATAAACAAAAAAAAATTATTAAAATTATACATTTAAATATATACATATATATTTATATATAATTGAAATTAGGGGGTAAGAAAAATATTTAAAATAAAATATTACTAAATATAATATAATATAAATAAAAATCATATTTGTATAAAATGTAGTTATAATTTTCCTGAAATTTAAATAAAACAAAAAAATAAAATAATTAAACCAAATCAAAGGAAACAAGATTAGGAAAATATTTATGATTTTATATTTTTCTAAATAGATAAAGTTAAAATATAAATATAATAATATCAAAATGTAAACTAATTTATTCCAAAAAACAAAATAATATTATTATTTAAGATTATTATTTCTCAGCATAGCACAGAAACTCTTAGTTTATATTTATGATTTTCTATGACGTATGAGTAAGGAGTTGTAGAGATAGAAATATTAACAGATTAGACATGATATTTGAGTAGTAAAACAAATAAAAATTTAGTCAAAGAAAACGAATAAAAATAACTGTACACTGTGAAAAAGGTGAGCAGAAATTCAACATGGGTTTTAAAATAGTAGGGCCGGGGCAGGCAGGTGGTGGAATTAATTAAGACTCGTCTCTATTTTCAGCGTCTCAACTACTTTACCACTTGGTTTATATTCATTCGATCTTTTATCATAATCATGTTTAAATCAATCCACAAATCATTATCATTATGATCTGCCGGCAAACTTTAATATTTACTTTGACTACAGACTGAAAATTAATCAGGACTATAGAAATCAAATTGGTGTGCACCGTTTTGAACTTTTATTTGCGCGTACCAAATTTGTTTCTTTTTAATTGAAATAAACAATTTTAGTCTTTATCTGGGTTGGTTGCAACTTTTTAGTAAAGAGATTTGATTTTTTGGCTTCATCTAATTATCTTGTATATGATGTTGATTGCAATGCTGATTGCTGAGGCTCAAAATAAAAATTTAATAGTACCCAGAACTCTAATACATGGGATTTTATATGATGTTGGTTTTACTTTTGAGTTATCTAGTAGTATAACTTAAAATTATTACTTAAAAATTAAATTCACGATTGATTTCGAGTTTGCTTGTTTGTTGAACATGTTAATAGAGTTGATTGTACTCTTCAATCCTCATACAATAAGAAATCTGTTTTAAAAAAATTTGAAGTATGTTTTACAAATAACTTTTACTTCATTCTAATAATTACAATTTTAAACTTTGTGCCACTGAAATTTTAATTATTCCTAAATTTCAGTATTTATTGTCTTTTTATCATTTAAAACAAACATAAAACAATACATAATTCACTATTCTAACATAGTATTAATACTTCAGTTTAATCATTTACAACACATTACTCGTGCGCCCTTCACTAACCCTCAAATTGGTTTAATATTACATATTCCGATGGTTATAACATTACATATACTTTGCACATGCGTTTGATTAGTTAAAGTTATACGTGTATGTGTTGGTTTGAATTGGTTTAGCTCATCAACTTTTATTATTGTTTCAAAAAAAATATAGTGCAGTCCGGGACAATGTGGTCGAGTGGTGAAGGGAAGGGTTGGGACGCTAACATGTTTCAGGTTCGATAACCTGCTGCGCGAAACTAAGTCATATTGTTCCTGGACACCTACACGGATATGAGCCTATGCTTTTGGGCCCATTTGCACACCCGGACATAGGGTCTATACGTGGGCTGCACCCACCCTTGAGGATTAGTCTGGACCCTTCTATAGGCATGGGATACCACCAGGTTAAAAAAAATACAGTGCACATACGTTCGTCTAAAAAGTAAAGGTTTTGGTTAAATTTAACCATAAACCACAATTTGGTTTATCTTACACATACATTAAACCTACATAGTCTATTTAAAATTGGCTAACATGCTATTTGACAGGTTTAATGTTTCCATATTTATCTTTTGTCTAAGATATTCAAACTTCTTTTGACATACACTCAAATCATAATCTCTTTCCACATATTCACATAATCAGCAATGACATTTTAATTTGTATCTGATTTAACTCATATCATATTCAACATCTACGAATTTCTACATTGGTTTTCAAAGTGAGTGTATAGTTTCACTCACCAATAAACCACCACCAAATTTAGCTTTAGCTCGCCTATAACCCTCCTATACCAGTATATGTTCATGATTGTCATATTCACATCATAGGCTATGACATTCACATCAAATACTTGAATTTCTGAATAAATTTCATAAACTACCATATGTGCTACAGGTTGACCAGCTATTCCAGCTATTTCACCTCTCTTATGAACTCGGCATCCCATAAGGTCTTGACTTCATTGTTGATGATAACATTTTGTTCTGGAGCAAATTTCCTTATCTTTTGTCTCATTGGTGGGTGTAGAAGGTCGACATGTAGCTTATGCATAATTATTTCCAGCTCTATGCTGGGATATCTTAATGGTTCAGGCGAAGCCATAAGAGTTAGATCGGGGAAAAATCTATTAATTCTTACCTTAGATCGGATGAAATATATTAATCTCTGCCTCAGATCAAGGGAACCTCATCGAGTTCTTCAATCTATGACTCTTATTATGTGTGTGTGGCCAAAGATTTTTGTTGTAATTTCTATAAGAACTTGGTCTTGCTTTTGAGGGTTGTTTGGTAGCAAGAACAAGAATCTTCTTGACATCCTTTAATTTCCTTGATGCCTTATGGAGTAAAAAAATTAACTACCTGATGGAGAGTAGAAGGCACGACCCTAATGTCGTAGATCGAGGGGCATCACATTATCATGTTATAGGATGAGGTGTAGTCGATTACCAAGAATTTTGTAAACATGTTGATTACTTACGCGTAAATGGGAAGCACAACTTATCATACTGTTTGTTTAACCTCACTTCTGAATCCGATAAGTGGTGTTACTTTCTGGGCTATGACGTCCTTTTCCAATCCTAAATCTTTGTAGGCAGCTAGAAAAATAATATTAGTGGAGCTCCCGTTGACCACTAGTACCCTCTTCGCCCAAAATTTTGCCACCGTGAGGGACACGACCAGGACGCTATGGTGAGGAGTCAAGATTTTCTCTTCCTTTTTGTTGTGAAGCGTATTTCTTCAGTCCCGAGGAGCTTGTGTTTCATGTTCCCATCTTGGCATTCTGATGCTTTTCTTGGCAGTAACATGAGTGATGACGATTATTTTGGAGCCTCTAGATATTATTTTGACTACCCAATCGTGTTGAAGTGGAGAGGCAGAAGTAGTTCGGGCCAGTTGGTTGTTCTCCTCTTTGTTGTTAAAGGGATTGTTGGCTTTTTCAGAAAAGAAATCCCATAGATATCCTTTCTTTAATAGCCCTCCGACTTCCATCATGAGGGAGAAGCAATCTTCCGTTTTGTGACTGTGATCATTGTTGAATTCACACTATCGTTGGAATGAATATTAAGTTGATAAACAAAGTAGCTAAAAAGATACAAATCTGAATTAACTCACTATGCATAAAAATCAATAATAAATTTTAACTGATTATGCTTTCTATCCAAGATACCAAATGTAACATTAGTATCAAGTCTTTGTACAATAATATTGACTACTAGCAGACCTTTTGTTGTATTGATCAAATACAACAATAATTCATGATATACAATAAATCTTCCTTTGGGCCGATTTATCACTCACATGTTAAAACCACATAATCATCACGTATTTACCATCACAGGTGAATGTGCAGTTCGACCAAAGATTAAACTTTCCTTGGGACCGATTTAGCATCAACATGAACATGCCTACACACGCATATATATATATATATATATATATATATATATATATATAAATCTGGCCAAATACAACATTCCACTGGGATGATTAAATATCCGCATGATTTATATACATACTTCATTTAATAATTCGCATGAAAAATCTCTTTAAGAGAGGTCTTCTTTTGGGCCGGCATCTTGATTTAATTAATTAATTAAATTATTAAATATGTATACTCAAATTTATATATTGATTTAAAACTGAATTTTATTTTTGTGTAAACATATAAATTGGAAGTCTGGGGACTCTTTATGCAAGAATAATGAAGAGGAGAGAGGTTGGAGATACATCAGTGGGCGCTTTCTTATTACACACAACATGGGTTTGAATATCAGCTTAAGAGGTTTTTAACTTAATTAAAAATTGGAAGGACATGACTTAAGGTTTGTTCCAAACTGGTCCAACTAATTTAAAACATAAGAAACTAGGGCAAAATAAATCTGCAAGCCCAAAATAATTAAACAAGCTCATTCGGATCTGTCTCCAACCTTGGGTTTTCGGGGAATCTTCTAACAGGCCGTTAAGACCACAAACGGATCTGGAAAAAATTGTTTCACAAAAATATTTGAAAAAAATTCAACAAAATTTCAGAAATCTATAATTGTAGGGAAATTTTCATGTTTACCACATTATTGGTATCATTATTCATTTTTATCTTCACTAAAGATGCATTTTCACAAATACCTTTTTTGAGAGGCAAAAAATTCTTAGATTAATTAAAATCCTAAATTTCACATTCCAAAATCCTACCACACCCCTCAAATCTAAACTCTAAGTCTTAGATTAATTAACCCTAAGATTATACATGTTTTTTCCTTTTAATAATGGGAGTAAAAGTGATTAAAGTAAACATGAAAAGTGGTAATAGAAATGTGGTATTTTTGACAATTCTCCTATTATGAACAATATTTTTCCAGCAATATTTCCATAAAATTTATTTAGATTTAACTGTAAATATGCTTTTCACTTGAAACAACAAAGATCTAGATTTAAACATGCAAAAAATCAGATCTAACCCAAAATGAAGATGACCATAAATCCCATAATTTCTTATTCATCATAAACCTAGAGAAAATCAGATTTAACAATCCAATATTTTTTTTGAAAGAATAATATGTGAAAATTTTATATCAGAGCCAGGTTTCGATCTTGGGATCAGTAGGTTATGGGCTCACCATGTTTCCGTTGCGCCACTCTGATTAACAATCCAATATTTTCACACAATAAGTATATCCGAATTTAAGCTATAAACTTTAAATTACATCCCAAGTTACGTTAGATCCAAACAGAAAATCAATATGATGCTATGATACCAAATTGTTAGATTTATTCTTTATGAGTAATCAATATGAATTCTTTAACCATATTATTCTATGACGGAATAGAAATAAGCGAAGCATACCGGTTGTACCTAATGTATTCATAGCTTTATGATTTGAAGTTAAGGAATTAATCTTCCAAAGCAAACTTTATATGACTTTAATTTTCTATATTGATAAATTTTTTATTTTCGGCTAAGATTGTTTTGGGTACCATCACCTTTATATAGAGTACTAATTTTTAATTTGGCGTTCATCAAACTATAAATTATCAAAAATATCCAAATACAAATATTTAATAACACTTATGTTTAAACTTTTACTTTATTCACAAAACTGATCAATTAATTATGCTAATTAATTAACAACTCTATCACCTTTATTTCTTAACATGTGTTACTCCACACCAAATGATCTTACATTATACCAAACGAAAATAAATACTCGAACGTATACGTGAAGATTATAGTCAGAAAGTTCCGTTTAAGCAAGTATTGAATCTAGTCAGTGAACGAGGGATGAGACAGAAAGCAAACTTGATGGTGACTCAGAAAGACTCAAGTCTAACTATTTATTTTTGATTACATGCTCTGTAGGGAAAGAAGAACAAGATATGAGGTCGTTTACGAAGAATGAAAAACGAAATAGAAAAGATCCATACTAGAAGGTTCACATCGAGAAGATCATATGTGGACTGTGGTTGTGTAAGTTGTTCTGTCTCTTTTGTTTTTATCAAGAAGCTTCATATATCAAAGATATGGAGTCGCTTAGTTGTGGTTAAGAGGTTAAGTTGTTGTTGTTGTTTGTTTTCATAATTTATGGTTTGTGTTTGGGATGTTATGTCCGTGTGAACTGATATATGCATTGTATTGATCATTTAGAGCTTGTTTTGCTCTGTTTTGATGTAGCTCGTATTCATCACAATTCATAACATTTTGTTTGTATTCATCAGAATTGAAATGGCATGCCATTAAATATTGTTTGCATAGTTTGCCATAAGTATTAATCGGTTTTAGTTGTTAAGTGACATAATGTGAATTTGTGATGAAAACATGATCTATAATTTGTTGAAACTGATACGATCATACAACGTGTACATTAGTTATATATCTATTGATAGTTAACTATCAAATGAGTTGTTTAGTCTTATTTGATATTGTATTTCGAGAAGAAATCTTGAGTTGGTCTGTTTATATTGATATCTTATAAATCTAACATTTTCTTTATATTGACATGTGATGAGTTGAGGCTTCCTTGATGGTGAAGAACCAAAGACTGATGAACATGGACTTGCATTGAAATATATACATTGGTAACATACTTGAAACTTGAACTTGTTAAATACTTTAATCTTCTATGTGTGCAGAAGATCAAATACTTGCATTCATATATATAAACTCGTTGCATATACTATTCATATATTTTTGACTACTTGCATTTTCATTCATATACGTTCATTTACATTCATTTACATTCATTTACATTCATTGATTTACTATTATAGTGTTAGGTCTAAGACCCATGTACAGATGTACTAAGGTTAAAGTATGTACTTGTTGCACTGCAGAAAATCAACAACTTAACATCTTGCATATATACATTCGTTGCACTGCAGAAAACATCTATGCAAGCTCAGTAAGGAAATAAAAGGTTCGTCCCGCGGCCCGGCCCACTAAGGCACATAAAATTAGCAGGGCGGGTTTGAGTCATATTTATTGGAGACTGCAGCCCGTGCGGATCTGACCCGCAGAGCGCAAAAAATATGAAACCCTCAGCGCAGTAGGACGGGCTGGGAAAGCCCAATTGCCATCTCTACTGTAACTAGAAGAGTTCTTTTTGTGATACGGCCAATACCGCACACAGCATCCCCTAAAGCAGTTGCACGAGGATGTATGCAGCTGGAGAGTTTTTCATTTTCCAATAAATGTCTAGTGTTATCAAGAAACGACTTTAACAAAAGAAAAAAGAATCAGATGGAAAAGAGTTTTTAGCACATTTATCAAACAAACTCACTTAGTATAATTAATTAAGTACTTATTTACGTAATAGATACAAATGATTTATAGATACTTCCAACTTTTGATGCTTTCTTCGACCACATCGGTTCAGCGTTCACGACTCATCCATAAACACGGCGCCATGACCACTTGACCTTACCAACTTCTTCAGCAAGAGAACCACAATCGCAATAGTGAGTCCAACCGCTGCCCACGTGAACAACCTATCATCACCACTTCTCTGAGCCACCCTGGCAACAACCGTCCCTTGCTCCCTCCGCCTCACTAAACCGTTTCCATTGTCTCCTGCCGCAACCTCTACCGCTGCATTCGCTCCCGGAACAATGGTCTGGCCTGCCACTTCAGCGATTTGATCGACTACATTCTCTGCAACAGCGGTAACAGGTTCTGGTATAGCGGTTTCGGCGTCCTGCGGCTTGGTTTTGGACTGACCGTCTGAATCAGCGGAAGAGTTTTCGTTACATTCCTGAGGATTAGGTTTAGGAGAAGGTGTCTTGCTGAGCATGTATTGATGAATCTGCATATATTAATCATAAGGACAAAATAATAAGATGTTATGCCCGGATTCTATATAAACCATAGTTAAACCCATGTCAAAGATGTAAACCCGTCGTCAGGTCTTTAAAATCAAATGAGATACTTAACCCTACTTTTGGTTAACACTAATATTAATTCCAGCAATGATGTTTTTTTTCAAGTTACTAACTATCAAATATTCCTGGCTATATTTTCATTTTCATTCGAGATCAACAATATCTAACAAATTTCTAATGAGAAATGACAGTTTCAAGTTTGCATCATCGATCTCACACAATGCATATATAAGTATAAACTAAACCCCCTTTTAGAATGAATACTCTGCCTAGGATTTTTTTACTCACGTTGACCAAGAGCCCTTCATGTCGTTTAATATAAAAAAGTATAGCCAGATATTCAAGTAATTGGTTCAGTAACCGAAAGCACTCTACAAATATACATATTTGCATTGGTGGATTAAAAGATAAAACATTTCTCTAAAGGAAGGGTAACTAATGGAATACGTACCTCATCAATAACTTTTTGACGCTCAGGAGACCCATATTTGGGAGGTGCCTCGCGTGATTTAGTGGCAAGGGCACGTCTCTCCTCCTTTGGGTAATCGACTGAGCCTATAGCTCCACTAGGGTTTGAAGGCATGAACGCAATTAGAGCCACCAAAGCAGTCCGAACTAACAAACAACACAGAACAAAACCATGAGTTTTAACAAGCATCACCCTTCAAAACTAAAAGCTTAAACAGTTCCACTACGTATTAATTATAATTTGCTGCTTATCATGTCAGAGATAAGAGCCTATACCACTCCATGAGGGTTGCCAATGCTCGGGATGGTAATTAGAAATACTCAAGCAAATCTTGGTGTTTGTTTCAAAACGACCACTTGGCTGAAAAACAATTGCAGAAAACATTCATCAGAGATAAGAATAGATGTGCGTTTGCATGTATGTATGAGTTCTTTTGAGTGAATCTCTTACGGTCAACAACAAGAAGGAAGGAGGCTTGAAAGGATAATCAGAAGGCAACTGAATCCTCCCATGATATATCCCTCCTTCAAACTCAGTCTCGCTTGGCCCTCTGATCGCGAATTGCCACTCAAATATATTCTCCTGCATTCACAAACAGATCATGCAACTATTCAATACATCACAGTTATAACATCGCATGCAAACATAAGATCGGAGCTAGAAAAGGCTAAGGCTAGTTAGATCGGAGCTTGTTCGTTCAATTTCAAGAGCCGTAGATACGAAACAACGCAGATTAACCCTAATCGAAACACACACGTTGGAGATTACGCATACCTCGAGGGGAAGAGACATGAAATCGTCGGAGGGATTAGCTTGCATCTCCTTAACCTCCTGGAGAATCCTCTTCACCGCCGGGTTCTTCCGGTTATATCTCTCGTCCGCCATGTTCTTCGCCCAAGATCTGATCCAATCCACCGCTAAAAGTCTCGATAATGTCAACACAACAACAGATATTATTATTATTATTAATATTATTTGAATTTAATATGAGTGGGAGTTAGTAAATATCGGAGTCGAAAGAGATTACAGTGTTCACCACGTCATCGTCTTCTAAGAATGATTACGTGGCAACCGTTGATTGGCGTTTTGTTACTATAATGGCAAAAAGATGGTATGATTATTCGTCATTTAAGTATCCAACGATCTGTAGTTTGCCGCATCATCATCACCGATCTATAGTCGCCCATCCGTCTTCACAGCGTGTCAAGACATTATTGGGCCTTATTCTATAGACATTAAGCCCAATAAGAATACGTCGATCATTGCCTGCTTTGGGTTTGTTAAAGAGCTCTCGCTAAACTTTTATACGTCCATGTCATTTAGTGGAGTTATTTGATTACATAACTTTTATAGATTAGAGTATTAGTTAAAAAACGAGAATATTACGCTTAGAGGCAGTTTTACATTTATTATTACATAATAAGGTAGTTTTTGCTCCTCGTACACTTTGTCCACTTCCCAACAAACTTTTTACATCTCCCAACCAGCGAAAACTCAATATTACCCTATTACTCCCAACAAATATATTTTTTTTCTCTTCTCTTTCTTTCTCTCACCCCCGCCATCTGGTGTTCTTAAGACATGGGTTGGTGAAAATGATTGTTTTTACAAAGGGATTTTCTGTTTTGGTTTGATTGTTACCACCATAGATCTAAATAAAGCGAATTTCAAAGCATCATTGTTAAAGACTTCTTTTTATCTCAGATTTAACTATCCTCAATTTCAACGGCAACATATTTCTGGCCAAATCCCAAATTCTTTCAGAACCTCAACTTCTCTTAAAAAACTCGATCTCTGATTTTTTTGAGTGCATAATTTCTCTTGTTTTTACCAAAAAAAAATCTCTTGTTGAATTACAGTAGATCCATCATCTAGATAATTAATGATTTATCTAAATATTTCTTGTTTTTTTAATTTTTTTCAGTGAATTAGTGAAATATTAAGTATGCGAGAGCTTACGACTTCTCACTGTTGGAGCTTTTGATTGTTTAACGCCTCACTGTTGGGATCATGTGACGTCTTTTGGTGGAGAGTAATCTATGTTTTGCATCTAGAGTTGGTGCATGTGAGTTATGGTGCTTGTACTATTATCATACACTTAACAAATGAACCACTCAAATCATGAATTTACTCTTTGATCTTGTTTGAAATTACATTTGTATATATCTACACAAAGAATATACAAATTTGTACATGTGTACAACAAACTTTTGTACACATCAACACTTGTACACATCTACAGACATAACACAAACAATGTAAAAATATATGTCATATTTTAAGAAATCGGAGAAGTATTGCGGCTATAAACATACTTATGCATATTATGCTTACGTACACATTTCCATGCCAAATAGCCATGCTTATTTCTTTTAGCAGCCAAAGTTCCCAGAACTGATGTTAGAACAACACTTCAGATTTCCATTTTAAAAAAATAAAGAAACAGTTTATAGTCCCTTCAACAAGCTTGGATAGTTTCTTGATAAAGCTTATGACGTGATAGTATTTAAAATTTCACTCTAATATTCCATTTTGGAATGAGTCTCAAATATATATATTTTTGTGTATCTGGTAAAGTTTGAATATCATGAAACATAAGAAAGATATCAAAGGCATAGAGAAATGTACAAGAACTAATGTATCCATATCATTATGGACATAATAAGGTCGAATTTTAAAAGTATCCATGTAGACACTACAAAAGGTGTACGAGAACTAGTGTATCCATGTAGACACTCTTTATCAGTCAGAAATGAGTTTCACATTCTTCAACTTGATGTTCATTTTGGTTGAGTATTCATTGTAGATTGGTCTTTTCTTTGAAGTGGAAATCTTTGTACCAAAAACATATACGTGTACACCAAGAATGTATAATTTTGTACATGTGTACACGAAAAAAATATTGTACACAGTAGTAATTGTACACATGTACAAATATATGAAAATAGTATAATATAATACATATGTGAATGTATAAGATTAAGTGCGCTTGGTCTAGTGGTAAAGTATCTCGCTTTAGACTCTCTAGACGAATGTTCAATTTTGCATTTTTGCTCATTTTTTTACGAATGACAATTTCGTAATAAAGTCAAAATCTTCATATTAGGGCTTCCATGATTTCTGCGGTTTATCTCAGAGCCGCCATAAATTTTTTTTCATGAGTCTTATTTTTTGGCCTTTTTATCCTCAAACCTTACACATATTATATAGATTAACCAATTAAAGTCAAAAACACAAGTAAAAACATTTTTTTCATAATTTCTGAGTTTTAACGAATTACAATCGAAACTCTATGGGTTTTCTCCGCCAAAATTTTATCTCATCTCTGTTGTTTCCTTGTCACCACGTTCCAGTAGAAGTTAAAACATAACATGAGTCAACTAAACAAAACACCACTTACTCTCTCATGTCAATTACTCTCTCACATTTGCACCTTTTTACAGACTTTGTGTCGCCGTTGGAGTTCCATCGATTTTTTTGTTACCTCACTTTTCATTTTGTTGCTACGATTCAGAGATAAATTATAAAATGATTTTTTATTTGTGTGGTTTACATTAAAACAATTAAGTAAAAACTGCATTTAAAATTTAAAATAAAAGAAAAGGTAGCGTGACATAATAAAAAGAGGAGAGAAGGTAACGAGAAGAATTATTGTCGGTGGGGATACAAGTGTCTTTCAACACCCAAAAAACTACCCTAGTAGTGAGAAGTGCCTTAAAGTGTAATAAAAACTTAGAAAGTGTCTATTTATGTTAATCACTCTTAAAAAATTTAGTGTTATCTATCTATACTATATTTGAAAAGTTAATTTTATTACTTGTCATTTTTTTCAATGATCTTAGGTAATTTTATTTATTTTCACTAAAAGTTATTTATTCAGATTAATAATTAAACATAAAATAAAACTTCTATACTATTATTTGAAAAATAAATTTGCTTACTTGTCATCTTTGCAATGATTTAAATAATTTTTTTTTTATTTTCCATACACTCCATAATTTTTAGTTTAATCATATTTTATGCTTATTTATCAATTTTAGAAATATTTTTTAGTGATTTAGCTGATAATTTATCATTATCTTGAGAATGAATAAAAAATTTTGACGATAATATCATAATTAAATTTATATTATATTTATTTTAATAATATTATTATATATATGATTATATTATATTTGGTTTAGTAATACTAAGGCAGCTCTATTTTGATTCACATATATATTATATATATATATATATATATGTGTGTGTGTGTGTGTATATAAAGGATAGAACGAATCTTCTATTTTTTAAGATAAATTCTTAAGATAATCAAAATTATTTATTGTGATAATTTCTGAAAAAAAATTGGCTAATAATTTCAAAATGTTATAAGTAGAGAAGAAAGAAAAAAGAATTGGTATATATTATTTCATGTGTAGTGAGTTCTTTATATAAGATTACAATAACTTTGGTACAAAGTCTAACTTGGAGTAAGAAATAAGTATATTTAGGATTTTTCATATGGACATAACCACAATATTTATAACACTTCTCCTTGATTTCTATTATACTAAAATGCTTTTAAAACTCCGTAGATGTTGTCTCGTTAAAACCCTTACTAAGAAAACCTAATGGAAAAACCCATAGTTAAAGGAAAAAAGTGCATAGCGTAATGACTTCCCCTCATGTGTACATACGTCAAGATCTTTGAGACGACATAGTTCAATAAGATACACTAACTTCTTAAAAGTAGCAGTGTCTAGCACCTTGGTGAATAAATCAGCAAATTTGTCACTTGAACGGACTTGTATGACATGAACATCGCTATTCTTCTGCAGGACATGTGTCTTGATATATTCATTGTGCTTCTTGCTAAAACGCATTATCTTAAAGGATTTAAAAGGGTGATATACTTTCATCTTTGAGTTATAACATTTCCCTTGGGTGTCTATCATTTGTGTGTTCTTTGTTGTCTCGTTAAAACCTTGTCAAGAAAAAAATCATGTGGGATAAAAACCATGATAAATAAAAAGAGTACAACCCCACACATTATCACATTTCTTCCCTTCAAAGCAATATCTTCAAGATATGCATTCCACTCGAATATATCTCGTTTGGGACTTGAACTTAAATAGAATAAACTCTTTTGATTTCTATTATAATATTTTTATCTTTAAACTTTTTGTTTATAATTGTCTTTTGACATAAACAATAATTTCTTGATCTATTTAAACTTCAAGCCGAATCTCTTTACATACAATCATCTAACTAATCGTTTTGTACATACGAGTTGTTCATGCCCTTACTATAAAAGTTACTATTATGAATTTTTTTCTTGTCATGTGAAATCATATTTTCAGTCATTAAAATATTAGTAACTTTTTCAATAGCACTTTAAGTGTGGTACTTCAAGACCAAACATAGACAAGCCTTTTAATACATTCCATGAAAGCGAATTCTTTTAATTCAATCAAATAGCTAAAGTTCATGGGAACATGATTTTGATACCATTAATCCTTTATGGAATATTATCTTATAGAGATTATGATTTTTCTAGTGGGTCGTTTAATTCAAGTTTTTCCTTTACTACTAGACTGATAAGAAACTTGAAGATAACTGCATCTACCACATGAGACTATGTCTTTTAATAATCAATTTCATATTGATTTTTTTGGTGCAACGATTCATTTCTATCCCACATATTTTACACTTTTTTGTGTATAGACTACTAGTCCAAATACTTATCTATTTTGTAAGAGTTTCTATCTTTGTCTATTACATCTTTCTGATTTGGCCAATCATTTTTTGTGTACACTTTTCAATAAACTTTCTTTTATGATCCTTTTTCTCATTCATCATATCAACTGCTACTTTGCATGCACAAATATCATTAACATACATGACATAACTTATTGAGATCTCTTCATTATCTCAGGTACCTGAATTTCTTTCAGTCATGTTTAATGTATATTCTGAAGATCATTCAAAAACTTTATTTTGTCATTTGACCATTCAATATATGCTCTTTTTCATTTACGAGGTTTCTTATTTTTGGAACCAAGATGTCTACAACGCTTCAGGCGTGACTAGCAGTTTGATATTTTTCTTCTAGAACATTAGTTCTTATTGGAGCATTTACATTTGGTATATGTCACTTGATCACTCTATTTATATGGGTCAGCAAATATGTCTGGCAACTGCTTTACTAAGCTTTATAATTGGATTCTCTTTTGCACTTCTATTTGACATTCTCTTTAGTCCGATGATCAATGATAATCTTAGCACACATAAGTTTTCTCCAAGCACACAAAAAACTTACACAAAGGCAACCCACCAAGAATCGTTAGCTTGAATGGCTCTATGAACCATAAAAAAATGAATCAAAATCTTGGGTTTTTTTGGATGAATTTAGAGAAAAAGTGAAAGAGATGTTATTTTTAGTTCATAAGAAATGTGATAGAAGGAATGTAAATCAATTTTACGTGCATCAGAAGCTTCAAATTGGTTGTCCATAGTGGTTGTTGTATTGATGACAATGACATTATTGTAAATACTTGATGAAGATGAGGATGATAGAGTAAAATACCATTTTCGAAAAATGAAAAAAAACTAATGGTATTTTCGTAAATAATCTGAACTTTTGGGGTGAATAGGGCAAATGAAAAATCCAAAAACTCATGGGTTAGTTTTGTGTTTGACTTTGAATTTTCAGTCATATTTTTTAAAAAAAAACACATAAAGTTTTGTATACCTATGGTATGACGTAATCAGATATTCTCGATACGTTTTCTCATTTTTCTCAACCTTAAACCACAATCCGTAGGGAATTTATCAGGAAATAAATAAAAAAACTTGACTACCGTTCGTGGGCGGAATTCCCACGTAAACAAAAAAATTGACTTCTGTCAGGAATTCGTTGGGGAGTCCCAATGGATTCCCGACGAAAGTTAATTCAGATCTTGAAAATATAATAGTTTAGGGTTTAACGATCTCAAAAAATTATCGAATCATATAATAAATATAAAAAAATAAGTTTGGACATAATAAACACTCAATAATATCACCTTAGGGTAAATCAATTAAATCATGAACTTCACAGTAATATTATGTATACATATACAAACGATTAACAGAATTCGTCTATAGATTCTTTTTTTAAAAAATAAGTATTTTTGATAGTGTGAAAGGATACTAAACTTTTGTCTACCAATGTTATAATGTAATCATATATTCTTGATTGTTTTTCCTTCATTTTTCTTGACTAAACCACAATCTGTGGGGAATCCATCAAGATTTCCCACGAAAACCAAAAATGTGCTTTCGGTCGGGAATCTGTGAGAAATAAGTTAGGAACACCTAGTTAGATAATTAATTTCAATTTTTTTTATCAAATTATTAGTTATTCGGTGATTTTGCTTCTAACTAGCATTTTTCATTCACAAGCAAGTTTACAACTAGAGAGCTTTGCGTCTTTCATGGAAAAGTGGAGCATGTTTTTTTTTTTTTGCTAAAATTTGGAAAAAGTGGAGACATGTTCCTAGCAAAATTTCATACATTGTAACTTAACACGAATACAAACCCAAATCCACTATTCTAATACCGGTGAATTCAATAAGTTAAGGGCATTTGTATCCAGTGGTTTTTCAAGGGGTTTCTAACTATTAATATATCAAAATAAATAAACAAGAGTAAAAGACAGCAGGCAAGAAACGACTTTGATTAAAAAACAAAAGAAAAAGTCTGAGATACTCTTTCTCTACTTGTTATTTCCTATTAGATATTTTTTTTAATTAATTAAAAAATAAAATAATACTTAGTTTACAGTTAAATTAGTATTATTTTTGTGAAATACTTAAGAGAGCCTCTCAGAGTAATGGTGCCCTAATCATTACATGCTTCATAATCCTACTTTTCATCACAAGTTTAAATCAACAAGTTAACAATTCAGCCGTGAGACTGTAATGCAATGAAATGGTTAAGTTGTTAAAATTCAACTGTGTTAGCATGTGTAAAACTCTATGTTAAGATTTATATTGAGAGATCGAGAAGATGAACTACATCAAAACTATGAAAACATAAAAATAAAGAAAAATCTAAAAAAAATTAGAAGGATCAAGAAGAATAGAAAGTTAACATATATTTAATATAGTAGTATATTAGTTTAAGAAATTAGATTGATTTGTTCTCTATATAAACAAGCATCTTGTAACATTATTTATATGCGAGTCAATAATACTTCTTTCAGTTACTTTCATCATTGTATCATGATATCAGAGCTAATATTCAAAACATGTAGATCCATGTTTATTTTTCTTCTTATTTCGAAAAACAAAACAAAACAAGAAGAAAAAATCAGAAAAGTCTCACAACATCTTCTTTGTAGAAACCTCATGCATGCAGCCATGTTACAACTTAAATCACCATGACCTATTATCTTACCAGTGGCGGATCCACTTAGCCCAAGGAGGGGGCAGTTGCCATCATGAAAAAAGAATTATTAAGATTTGTCTTAACCAAAAAAATTGCCAACATGAAATTTGTTTTTTTTTTGCCCCCATAGCCCAATTCGACAATGTTAAAAGCCCAAATCCATTATATATATATATATATATATATATATATTTAGAAGTTTTACTTAATTATACTAATACTTAACTAATTTATAAATTAAAAAAAAAACTAATATAGTCAGCTTCTTGTAATTGTTGCTTCACGGAGACAAAGTGGTAATTTTTTTTTGCTTTTTTATTAATGTTTCAGTTATTGTTTATTCTAATTGCAAAAGTTTAATACATAAAGCACTCTATTAAAATTATATAAACTAAACTCTTCTACTGATTTTTGATAAAAAAAAGTGGTATTTGAGTAGTTTTAAAAGTAGAGTATTTTGTTGACATAGATTCTTTAATGTGAAGGTGATAAACATTATTTTTCCTGAAAGCAAATCATATTTATAATGCTTACTTGCTTGTTAAAATGTTTTTTTTTAAGTTAATACCTTATATTTATGGATTATCAGTATATCGTATAACACATTTTTTTTTGTTTTACAGTAAAATTAAATGGATAAATATTACAAAATATTATCACCACCTTAATTTGATACCAGAATTGAGGATTTGCCATTTAACCCTCATGAAAGGAAAGACAAAATAAAATCTCTTCCAGTACCTGATATCGATATCGACGATTTGCCATATGACCCCTGGTGAAAGGAAAGACATAATGTAATATCTTGTACATCAAAGAGACGATGTTAGACACAAATATCTAACTAAAGTCCGAGTAAACCTTATGGTCATAAATTTAAATAAATATTGAAAGGGGGTTCAATACGACGATTCAATCCAACTTGGTTTGATTAATATGGTAGTTGGCTAGAGTATAGCATATCAAAAGAACGAGTATTTTATTTATATTGCTAGTTATTTAAAGATGATGTACAAATGCAAGGTGGAAGTGATGCATTTTTGAAAAACGGGTTTAATAGTTGCAATAAGCCGGAGAGACTGAGTACTCATATGGGTAAACCACCCAACAGTGTTCATTTTATTGTTGTTCAGAAATGTGAGGATTTAATGAATCAAAATCAATCTATATTACATGCTATGTTTAAACAAGATGATACGGTGACAAAGGAGTATTGCATTTGCTTAAATGCTTCGATTGATGCTTCCAAATTCTTGTTACGACAAAGATTATCTTTTTTCGCTATATTGAAAAATAAGAAGTTGTGAATAAATGAAATTTCTTGCAGCTTGTCAAATACACAGGAAAACAAAATGATGTCATTGGTAAGGTTATTTTGAGAAATGCTCCGGTAAATAACCAGATGGTTTCTCCAGTAATTCAAAAGGATATTGTCAATTCTCTTGTACAAGAAGTACAACAAGCTATTTTAGAAGAAATTGGTCATGATGTGTTTGGTTTGATGGTTGATGAGTCTGCATATGTTACTCATAAAGAACAGATGGGCGTTGTTTTTCGATTTGTTGATGAAAGAGGAGCAATCAAATAAAGATTTATTGGAGTTGTTCATGTAAAAGAAACGTCTTCTTTAACTCTGAAGTCGGCTATAGATGATTTGTTTGCTAGATATGGGATGAGCATCAAAAAGGTGAGAGGACAAGGCTATAATGGAGCTAGTAATATGAAAAGAGTTTAATGGGTTGAGATCAGTGGTTGCTAAATAAAACAATTCAGCATATTATGTTCATTGTTTTGCTCATCAACTTCAGCTAGTTGTGGTGGCAGTTGCAAAAAATCACCTTGATATTACTGACTTTTTTTAATATAATTTCTACATTTTTGAATGTTGTTGGGCCTTCTTGTAAAAGACAAGATATGCTTCGAGAAGTTCAGCGTGAGGAGTTAGAAAAAAGAATCAATAGTGGTGAAGTTAAGACTAGAACAGGAAAAAATCAAGAACGTTCTTTACCAAGACCAGCAAATACTCATTGGGTTTCTCATCACAAAATATTGGAAGAATTTTTTTATACTACCATCAAAGTTCTTGAGTATATCCAAGATGAAGGCATGGAAGACTTACATAAACGTCAAGCTTTTGTGGTCTTCTCAATTTTTTTTGTACATTTGATTGTGTGTTCTATTTGCATCCGATGTTATTTATTTTGGGTCTCACTGCAAATTTTTCATTGGCTTTGAAAGAGATATATCAAGATACTTTAAACGCTATGTCAATGGTAGAATCCACTAAAAGAGATATATGGATCAAGTTGCTTCTTTTTGTAAGAAACATGATGCCGGAATGCTCATCATGGAAGAAGATTTGGTTGATCAAAGGAGGCCAAGAAAGAGAAAGCAACATAACCAATATGCATCTTTATAAGTTCAATTGCTTTTGCACAGTTCTAGATTTGCAGATTCAAGAGTTTAATGATCATTTTACGGAGGTAACCAATGATCAACTTATTTGTATGGCTTCTTTAAGCCTGATTAATTCATTTCATGGGTTTGACAAGGAGAAGTTGATGAGGTTAGCTAAGTTATATCCAAATGATTTAGCTATGGTGAGATATCTCTACAGCAGCAACTTGATATCTACATCGATAATATACACGGAGATGAAATATTTAATAGCGTGGAGAATCTTGGATATCTTTCTTGTTTGATGGTGAAAAATCAAAAGCATACTGCACATTCTTCGGTTTACAAGCTTTTAAAGTTAGTTCTTACTTTATCAGTCACCACCGCAAGTGTTGAAAGATGTTTTCCATCTATGAAAATTAGTGAAGACAGCTGCACGTAATCGAATTGGAGATCAGTTTCTAAGTGACTGCATGGTTTGATTTATTGAAAAAGAGTTGCTTGAATCGGTTTCAAATGAGAACGTGATACAAAGATTTCAAATGATGAATGAGCTTAGAGTAGTTTTATGAGAGTTGTTTTATCATATTTAGAGGATTTTTTTGTTGCAAACTTAATAAAATGTTGATTTTATTTTAATGAATTGTACGCTATATCTTTGCTCCCAAATTATTTTTTGGATTTGCCATTGTATCTTACATTAGCTGCAAGAAACTGTGTTCATTACGTTATGGCTGCTTTGATTTTCATTATGACTACAAGCCGCCATATTCAAAAAAGTACTTTTGATATTTATACATGAAAGCTAAAGTCTTTAAATCTTAACAAGTTTATGTTTTTAATTCACGAAAACAAAAACTTTGTAATTTGACTTCTCACCTTTGTAAGTTGTTTTTTTACTTCGCAATCGTGAACTACTATTTGGACATTGCAATCGCGAGTTTTTTGTCTCTTATTTAAAGAACCCTACAACGAGGTATAGACGTGGATGACCAACGGCCGGGTGTTGCAGCCGATTTAACTCTACAATTGAGTATAAACGTCCCTTTATTTAATTACCTCACAAAATATTTTTGATATTTTGAATATTTTGTCGAAACTCACAAGTGTTACCATGTACGGGCCTGTGGGAAGGTATTGAGAAATTAATAAATGTAGACCATAAATACAAAGATAAAAAATATCTAGAGAATTCAAGAAAAATAGAAAATTAACGTTTATCTAATATACTAATATATTAATTTAAAAAAAATTAAATTGATTTATTCTCTATATAAATATATGCATATTGTAACTTTATCTCTATGAAAGTCAATAATACTTCTTCCAATTCTATAGTCTCATCAGTTTATCAAGTTTTTTTTAATATATATATTAATTAATCAAACCGGAAAAACCGGGATACATATCGGATTACAAGGTTGAATTGAATAAAATCCCGAAGTCTACAAATCGCTAAAACCGCTTCGCCCACTCACTTGACCCGGCACGTTCCGCAAATCCGCTTTTCATATTCCTAGGGATCGAGATACCGTTCTCAACCTTTGGCGAAAACCTTGGAAAAGTGAGGTTCTCCTTGTTGCCTCGGATGCCGGGAATTCCCAAGTCACCTCCGGAGTAGCTAGTATCCGATGATCGCCTCAAACACTTGTAATCGTCTCTGACTGTTAAGCTCTAAAGGCCTAGACCGATTGAGAAGAGAAGGGGAAAAGACACAAACCCGAAGGAAGCACCGAGACCCCGCTGTACAATCCCAACTCAAACGTTGATAACCGCACTGCCGAAAGAAACGAGAGCCACTTCCAACAGATTGGCGGGCAAAGACGGGCCCGGAATGGTAGCTGTAGATGAACCAGAAAGGAAGCTCGGTGACCTGCAAAAAGAAACGAAAACGAACACTACCACGAACACCAACAGAAGTCGCGCGGCACTGGGATGTGTTGAATTACCGAACGGTGTCTCCGGTGAGAGGAATGGACTGCTGACTCAGAATCCATCCCGACCACCGCCATTCGCCACCTCTGAAAACCAGAGGACTGATCTCCAAAGCTGCCAAAAAGAGTAACCAGAGACCACGGTACTCAACCAACGAACATGAGCCAAACTCCAATAGCAACCAGTCGACTTGGTTACTACAACCGGGCCAAACCACCGGGAAAAGGAGAGACCGAAGAGAAGGGGACCATCCACATTGCAACGCCACAGCCATAGACGACAACAACACAGCGCAATACAGGGACCATCCACCAGCCAACGCCACAAGACCCGACACACGCCGGCGACCTAAGGCTAAGCTAGCCTCTGAGAACAAGAATCTCTCCGAAGCTCTCTGACAGTTACAACGAGGACCGCTCTTGCCAAGACACCGAGGAAAGACCAGAACCAAGCTTTCACCGCCGCACCACTCCAGCCAAGAGAAGGGACAATAAGCCGACCAAATCAAGCTGAATCAGGACAGTACTCCGCCTCCACGCGCTGCCATCCCGAGAAGGGGAACAAAATGAAAACGCCCCTTTTGAAACCCTAAAACGCCGACTCCCAAGAACTGCAGCCTCTTCACCTTTGCGCTAGGACTCCAAGAACAAGCAGACCACGTGCCAGCGTCAGATCTCCTCTAGAACGAGACTTAGACCGGTGGGCCTCCGGAGCCAGAGCCACAGCAAAACAGAGCAAGAGGGATTGCGGCGAGGAAGCAAAGAAACAACCGAGAGAAAGGCGGAGAGAGCCCTCCGGCGGCAGACCTCACGTACACCGGCACGGCCGCCGGTGAATCCGGTCGCCGGAGGCAAGCACGCGCTCAGATCTACTTTCTTCTTTAGTGAGAGGCGAGAGAGAGTTGAGGAGAGAGATCCAACCCCCAGATTGAACACTTATGTGCAGCATTCCAGTTTATCAAGTTAAGACTCAAACTAGCTTAGTAATCAAGGTGTCTGACTATATGTTAAAGCTTTGATTCTACTCTGAGTAACCACGTAGCATTCCTTATCCGATAACAATTCTTATATCAAACTTAGGAAAAAATTATGTCTTGAATTTTTTTTATTATTTGAGATTATTTATGGGATTATAACACTCCCAAATGGATATTGTTTCAAACATTCACAAAAGTCCCACTTATTATATCATCATCACTCAACCGCTAAACCCTCCCTCACGCCGGCGAATGTGATAGGAAACTTCGGTTGCTTATTAGGAAAAAACAAACCGAAGTTCTTTTCGATCTCAGGACTCTTCTGATTCTCATCGAACATAGCAAACAAATAAGTCTCCACACCTCTCCCAGGTCTCTTTGGCGTCCCTCTGTTCTCTCTCACACGAGCCGCAAGGTTCGTGTAATACGCTCTCGCGTTATCAAAAGTCGCAGCGGTTCCACCGTTTGAAGGCCATCCGCTCTCGGAAACGACAACGGGGAGAGATCCACCGCCTGAACGTTCAACGGCGGAGTAAACGACGTCGAGCAAGGCGTCGAAGAGGTTCTGGTAGCCGCGAGAACCGTCCCAAACGATGACGGAAGGAGAAGTGAAGAGAGCGTAGGAGAGAGAGATGTCTCGTGGGTTGTCTATGTAGCTGAAGTAAGGGTAGATGTTGGCTAGTAACGCAGAGTTCGTGCTCGTCAAGAACCTGATTAGTCAATGAGGTGTAAACATATGAGTCATTGAGGAAAATGATTGTTCGGTTTTGAAAATCTATATACCAAGTCGAACCAAATAAAAATTAATATTGGTTTGGTGTACTTTGGTCAATTTAATTGTACTAAACAAACATGAATTTTTGTGAAAGCAGGTAAATTCTATACTAAAACAAATTGCAAAAAATATTAATTGTGTTAAAAAAATTAAGTTATTATAATTAAGAAATTCTTTTAAATTCGTACACATTAACAAATATTAAAATTTAATTTAAAATTAAATCAAATTCATTATTTTTGTGCAACTGCGTTTTTATTAGTTGATAATAATAAATTAAAATTTAAGAGAGTAATTAAAATTTCTTAATTGTTACTAATTTAAATTGCATAAAATTTCAAAAACAAAAATTAGAACTTTTTCCAGAACATTTATTTTTTGAAAACGGAGGGATTTTTTTTTTAAATAATGTAATATTTCATCAATAATAACATGCTATAAATAGATAACATGTTATTTAAATATCTCTGTAAGAAAAAAAATATATATTTCTGTAATAAAAAACCATAGTGATTCACTAGAGAAAAGTACAACTTACGTATACTAGAAAATTGATGGAAAAATTAAATAAATTGCATGAACTTACCCGACGATGGGATCAATATACCACCTAACGTCACCACGAAACTCTCCAGAGGAAGGAGGGAAAGAGTTTCCAATCAAAGTCATATCAACCGCTGTAGACACTTTAATCCTATCCTGAAGATTCGCACCTCTTAGAGCATCGTACACGTTACGCATCGCAGGTAGCACATCGCCGCCGCCGTTGGACGGAACAACTTCGTTACCTACGGCGATGTACTTAAAGTTAACGGCGGGATAATGGTTAAGGACGTTGTTTTGGAGCCACGCTCTAGCGGAAGAAGGGTTGGTGAGCGAACGGAGATCGGAGTTTGGGACGCCGACGAGGACTTCGATGCCGGTGTTTTTAAGAGCGTTTAAAGCTTCTTGGTTCGGGTCGTAGAGACGGACTCTTCGGATGTTGTTCTGTCTGAAGAGAGCGATGGTGTCGGGTTTGGACGGAAGGTTGTTCCCCATCATCCCATAACATACACCTACTGGTTCACCACCTGGTTTCATCATTTGCATTAAAACATTAATTAACCATGTGGTTAAGTTTATAATTAGAATGATCATATATTTAAATCATTTGGAAAGAGAAAGAGATACTTGTTGGAGTGAGAATGGTTGCGAAGAGAGCAATAAGAAGAAGCAATGGGATTATTGGTGACATATCGAAATTGATGTGTAGAAGCTCCTCAAGTCTATTGTTAATTGTAAGTTATAGATAACTCATGGTCTAATTGGGATGTGCTTAAGCTTTTATATGCAAACATCGGCATGTGCGTACGTAAAGATTGTGTATTATGTAGAGTTGAGTGACCAGAATAATATAATTTGTTTATTAAATCAAATATAAAGTCATTAGTCGGATCAAGTAATTGAGTACGTAATGTCGGCTCGAGTCGAGTGTAAATATAAGATTGAATGTATGTACAAATGAGAAAGATCAGATCGAAAAATATGGGTAGAGAAGTGTCGCTTTCCAAATCGAGAAAGTAGAAGAGGAGATTGCTTGTATTTTCCAACACTGACAAATCAACCCTAATGTATTTTCTGTCTTTAACTACAAAATTTGATTTTATTCGACTCATATATAAAAATCATATATTCAACGTAAAAAAAAATTGAACTAGTAAGAAATTATGCATTTGATTTTATTTTTTTTGTAGAAAAAAATATTTCCAATAGAATTTTAACGCGTGATCTCCCATATATCTACCGGATATAAATAACTTCAGCCACAAAAAAAAAATTAAACATTTGAAGTTTGTTTTACGTGCAAGTTGCAACAACTCGTAACTTATGAAAATCAGATAAGCTCCTAATCAAGTGTCAATGGTTATAATTCCACATTTCCACTCATGAGGTTGTTACTGATTATCTGACTTTTTTGGTGGTCCAGTTTGATTTTTCTTTTTCTCTAAAGCCAACGTTAAATTTCTTTTATTGGATTATATATTAAAGAAAAAAAGCTTCAAGTTGAGTTGAGATAATGCTAAGCTCTCGATATTATACATGAAAGCAGCAGCCCATGCGAACCTTTTCAGTCATCTTATAGAGACTCCAGTTTCTAAACACCTAATCATCAAGTCGTGTATTATATACTATGATCCATTTGCAACATAAACTCTTCAATATAAATAAGGTTTTTGACATTTTCAACATACATATATTCAATACGGTAAAGTAGGCATTATTATAATAATTCGACGAGAAGATTAATACTAATCAACTTTTTATAAAGTCACACGTTACAGCAAAGTTATAGTAGCAGCCGGCGGCTAAGACTAGAAGCTACCGAGATGACAATTTTCAGTTTCCACGTATTCAAACTTCAAAATCCATATGGATAACGACGAGCTTTCCGCATCAGTCCCACAGAAGTCAGCAATTTCATAATTAGACCCAGGTAAAACTAAAACGATCATAAAAGACCCTAAAAATTCAAAAACTCGATAACACTCCCCCCCCCCCCCCACAGTTTTCATATTTGTACACAGAAAACACCAAACTGGAATGTATGAAACACTTAAAGGGAAGTGACAAATGTAACCCTACTACTACAGAGAGTTCTATTCTCTCCAGCGATGGCCACAATTAGGGTTGCAGCAAACGAAGAACAGAGTCATTCCTTCTTCTCCTCTAGCAGTAGCCTGCATATTCAATAATCACACACTTAGAGCTAATATAAAAAAAAAAAAAAAAACCGAAAAGCCAGATATGGTTGTGTACAAGTAGCATAACCAAATGAATAAGTTATATAAACTTTAATCTTAAGTTAGAGGAGGAAAGAACTAATGTTTCTTTCCTTCTTTAACTGATAATAACAAAGTAACCAACGAGCTGTTGGTATAGTGGTAAAGAAGTGTCTAGCAGACACTCTGCCACTTGGGTTCAATTCTCGTTGGGAGGGACTATACATTGCTTGAGTTCCCGGTAAAGATGTGAAACCACCTTTTAAGTATTCAAAAAAAAAAAAAACGAAGTAAACAATGAAAGCGTTTTGGAGGATAATGAACCTGGAAGAAGACAGCTTCGCCGTGTTGACACTTGGCGCAGCGAACAGTCTTGGTGCGGGGAAGAGTGGGGTCAGAAGCGACGTCGGATAGGATCTGCGTTTGTTCACTTACGGAATGATGAACCTCGTTTCTGTACACACAGTTGGTATCCGCCGCTTCCTACAAAACCCGTGACCACAAAACATAACAGTAACCATCGAATGAACTTCATACACAAATAAACTCAAACCAAGATGGAGACTGTTGAAACCCAAAATTGGTTTCCAAGCTAAGTTGCATAGACCATTCAATAGCTTTGGAGACTATAAAAGTCTTTGCATTTGTTCAGAATAGAATGTCTCTTAAAGATAAGCATCATCTATAGACTATACAACTTAGACTCATGATCTAAAACAAGAGACATTAACACATAAAAGCACATTAACAGACTCTAAAAGTCTTTGCATTTGCTCAGAGTGTCTCTTAACTGATAAGCATCATCTATACAACTTAGACTCATGGTGTAAAACAAGGGACAATAAGAACACATTAACACATGGATTCGTTTTCAAAGCATATAAAGAGCCATGGAACCCTAATTTGATCAAAAGAAGGGATGTTACCTGGTGATCACAGTTACGGCAAGCGTAGAGGAGTATCGATTGCTCCTTATCTTCCTTAGGGTATAATATGTTATTACTGCAAAAGAACAACACAAATTCAAACCGGGGAAAAGTTCGGAGCTTTACTCGAATTCACAACACATAAGCATCACTTAAACGGAACTAAGGTCAGTAGATTTTTGAGAAGAATGGTTAAAGAGTAGAGAACAGATTCGTGTTTACCATTCCCGACAAAACTTCATTGTACTCATCTTCGCTCGATCTGTTCAGCTAACGAGTTTCCCAGTTCTTATTGATTTTCTCACTCAGTCTCCCTCTCTCTCTCTCTCTCGAGTGTCTTTGGCGGGATCGTTCACGAGAGAGAGAAGGTCAAGGTCAAGCTCTCTAGACTCTAGTAAAAGCTCTGTAGTGGCAATAGGGCGTAACTTATGTAGACTTTTGTCGCGGATTTGCACAGTTCGTTGTCCGTAAAGCCCATGGCCCGGCCCATATACAAGGCTTTTTAACTCTGCTTTGATTTACATTCAACTTTTAACTTAGGCTTTTATTATTAATCTGAATGCTTTTACCAATCAACAAAATATTGTAGAATGAAATGAAAAATAAAATGTACAAACATAAATTTTATTTTAGATAAAATTTTATTAAACATTTAAATGGATGTTGAGTAGTTTTATTGTGTAATGGTTAAATTAACATTTACAGTATTTAGTTGTATAATTAATAGTATACATGAACTTTTGTAACTAAAAGTATTTTTATTTTGTTAATGAAAACAAATATAAAGAAGAAAATTTAAGGTTTTAATTTCACAGTCATCACTAGATTTTTATGTATTATAAATATATGGGAAATAAAACAATAGCAATTATATCAAAATAAGTTTTCTAGTACTATCATATTTTAATAATTACTAATGTAAAAATTATGTATATTAAATATTTTATAAATATAAAGCATCTAAAATTAACAAAATTTCTAATTTTCTTCTTACAAACTTTTTCTTATCTTCGAGAAAACCAAAAGTCACTGTGGTAGCTACAACGACGTCGAAGGTCTTTTCTTCCTCTCTTATTTTCGGTTTGCTTTGTATAGATTGTATGGATGTCTCTCCTATATGCTCGGTGCCTTGGTTGGTGCTATTGGTAGCTCTGATTTATCAGATCTGACCGCGGCAAATTTCTCTTTGGTATATGTTGGTGGTTTCTAGTGTATTGGCAAGGTTTATATGGACCAGCGCCAAACAGACGGAGTCGACGTTTAGAGCTTTCTGTTAGGGATTCGACGAGATTTTCTCCTCTTTCTTCGGTCTCCTTTTCAAGTAGTGGTGGCGCGTGGTGCTCTTATGGTGGTTCAGCTCTCCAAATCTTTCGTTTTTTGGTTCCTCAAAACCTTTGTTTCTCTCCGATATTCGCTCTCTATGAAGATTTCTGTTTTTTTCGAATCAGAATAGTCTCTAGAAAAATTTTATTATTGTAATCGGCGATGTTCGGCACTTCTCCAGAAGAAAAAGAAGTAACACCCTAGGGTTTTCACGGGTGGCGCATGTCGATGGATTAGTTTGCTAATCCGGTCAACAACTTCCTAGCCCCCTTCTAACGGTGCGTGCTTAGAGCTCTCATACCAATGCGGTGGTTGTCCACTTGGCTCGTCTTGACAGAGTTTGTCTCTGTTTTCTTCTTTTCATGTTCAATCGCGGTGTCAGAGTTGCAACCTCCTCCAAAATTTGTCTTCTTGCTCTCAGCCTAGAGATGGAGCTATCTCATTTCTAGTGGAGTTGAGCTTGACTGGAGACGAAAGACTGTCTTGCAATGTGACGGTTGGAATATGTTCCGCTTCGTCGATATAGTGGAGAAAAATTATTTCGGTTGGTTAGGATCGGTTTGTCCTCATTTAACTTATGCTTTATACCGTTTATCCTAAAAGAACAAATTTTGTAATTCTTCTATATATATATATATATATATATGTGTGTGTGTGTGTGTGAAAAAGGTTTATCAAAGAATTTTTTATATATAATTCATGTCATTTTGCAAGACCTATTCAATCACACAAAATTTTGTACTTTTACAGTTTTCAATCTGCAACTTATTTTTTTTTCATTCCATTGTCATCTTTTATAACTTATGTTTTGTAACTTATGTGGTCGACAAATAGATAAAAAAGAAGGAAAAAGGACCACACGAAATAAATTTGACTCTTTCTTCATTGAAGAGTAATGTACCTTTTTAACAGTAACCACCACATGCATATATTCACCTTATATCAATCTGTAATTATTTGTACATACATATAAATATTTTAATAACTATTTTGTCCCCATGAAATAAATAACATAATTTTCATAAAACAATTATCTTGGTTACCAAAATAGAAAACAAACTTCTAAAAGATTCCAAGTATAATATAGCAAAAACGAAAAAGATTCCAAGTATTGAATTGGTCCGTCTCTGAACTACTCCTCACTCTATAGTGTAGACTGCACACCGACACATCTTTCTGTCTACGTAGAAGCAACATGTTTTATTTGTGATTTTCTCTTCATTCATTACAATGTCAAACTCTTTTGTTCCTTTTATATTTATAAACTGTATTACGTGAATATGTACGTAGTCCTGCATCATTTTGTATATGTTACAAATCACAATGCTACATTTTCTTATACAAAAACACACATACATTAATTGAAAAAGATATATATATATATATATATATATATATATGATTGATCATACTAGTGCATCATCCGTAATTGGGTTGTTGTAGTGCACATGCAGTCATGAGCTCATACATATATAGTAGCCTGGAATGTATCATATATGCATGCGTCTATACATGATTAAAAGTTTTTATAAATATGGACACACATTGATACTAGCTTCCTAAAACAGTACCAACTCCACTGAATGTCAATACTCAAGAAGAAAGTGGAGAGAGATCATATAACGATGAATAATCTTTTTAACTTGTTACTTATTATGCTTCTCGTTGCAATGCCAAGTCTCTCACTCGCTACCAACTTCAGCGAGGCTTGTGAAGATGGAAGTGGTGAAACCGGTTCAGGTTTCGGTATAGGGTTCGGTATAGTTCTAGATTTCGGTTTATACCGGAATAGCTGCCCTGAAGCCGAGTCTATCGTCTACTCGTGGGTTGAAACAGCGGTTTTACAAGATCCAAGAATGGCTGCTTCTCTTCTCCGCCTTCATTTTCACGACTGCTTTGTCAATGCAAGTCATCTCTCATCTTAAAATTCGTTTTAATAATTTGGTTAAATAGCTAATACAAACCACTTAACCGAAAAATTATTAATTAAAATCCAAACCAATACCGGTTTAAGTATAGAATGAGTATGAACCGGGATGTGTGTTTGCATTGCATTGTAGGGATGTGATGCTTCGGTCTTGTTGGATGACACAGAAGGATTGGTCGGTGAAAAAACAGCGCCTCCAAATCTTAACTCTCTACGAGGATTCGAAGTGATAGATTCTATAAAGGCTGATCTTGAATCTGTATGTCCAGAGACTGTCTCATGCGCAGACATTCTTGCCATGGCTGCTAGAGATTCAGTGGTTGTGGTAAATACTTTCACCAACTTTCAAACAATGTCAATACTCATGTATAAACCGGTTATCATTGAACATTTTAAACCGGGTTTTCAAAGTCGGGTGGACCAAGCTGGGACGTGGAATTAGGAAGAAAAGACGGTTTAACCGCGAGTAAACAAGCAGCAACGAGTAGCTTACCATCACCAAACTCAACAGTACCAACTCTCATCTCTATCTTTCAAAATCTCGGTCTCTCGCAAACCGACATGGTCGCTCTTTCCGGTACAATATTCTTCTTTTTCTCTTACCTAAGCCAACCGGTTTGTCAATCATACTAAACCGATGTAAACCAGGTGGGCATACATTGGGAAAGGCAAAGTGCACTTCGTTTACAGCTCGGTTACAGCCACTACAAACTGGACAACCGGCTAACCACGGAGACAACCTTGAGTTCCTAGAGTCGCTACAGCAACTATGCTCGACCGTGGACACTTCTGGAGCCATCACTCAGCTTGACTTGGTGACACCGTCAACATTTGACAACCAGTACTATGTTAACCTCCTCTCGGGTGAGGGGTTGCTTCCATCAGACCAAGCTTTGGCGGTTCAGGACCCAGGAACTAGAGAGATTGTTGAGACCTATGCAGCGGACCAGTCTGTTTTCTTCCAAGATTTTAAGAATGCTATGGTTAAGATGGGAGGGATTACTGGTGGTAGTGAGGGGGAGATTAGAAGGAATTGTAGAGCGATTAACTAAACAAATGGTTAGTACCAATTATGTTCATGATCAGACTTGGTGATATCTTATATAAAAAAAACAAGTCTACATAGGACTTTGGTTTTTACCTCTTTGTTATTTTAATATTCTATTGAGTTGCATTTAACGCAAAATAACCTTCAATTTCGTTAAAGTCATTTTAATTTCTAATTTTTAAAAATTATTTATATTAAACCTCAAGTTTTGTTGACTAAACCGTTTTATGTACTTGAAAAGTTAACGTCAAATTGATTTAACAATTGTCTTTTCGTGTATATGAAATGACTTTGTCAACAAAAGTTGAAGTTTAAAATGAATAACTTTTAAAAGTTGGAGATTATAATGCTTAAACAGAAGTTTATGTTTTTTGTTTCATTTTGAAAGATCTGATTTTTTAACAGATATTTATTGAGACCGGAAAAATCTAATTGTGTTTTACTTAGTTACCCTTCAAATTAGATTTTGAATCCATTATTTTAACAATTATAAACCAGAAAATATTGGTTTTGAAGTGTGTGGGTATGTGTCTTATAATGGGACATCAAAAAGCTTAAATATAGGATTCTCTTAGTATAGCCAAATATATTGTTATCTAATTAGCAAATTACATTATATACCAAAATTGGTGGTCCAACGAAAGTCTATCTTATCAGATGTTATTACAATTGTCCACACGCATTAGTTAAATTTTGAATTAAGATTTTGAAGTGACTTTAACCTTTAGTTTTGCAATTACAACTTTGATCTTAATAATACCATATGAACTGATTTCTTACCTCACTTAACTAGTAGTTTGACAAATATATCTAACTTCTAATCTTTGTTACTATAATGTTTTCTTAACTCATTATAAAATGAAGAAAAATGTGAACCAAAAGAGAGAAAATGTAAACTTAATTTAGTGGTTTTAAAAAATAAAATAAAAAACTTAGTAGTTTTCTTGAAGAAGTAATTAATTTTTTTTGGTCTCAAAAAAGAGAAATCAGTTAAAAACTCAGATCTTTCGAAACGAAATAAAAAATTGAAGATACCTGAAAATTTAATGATAAATCGTTTTCACAATTGACTTTTTGTATCTAAAATGGTTCGGTAATAAAAATTGAATTTAAAATGGATAACTTTTTAAAGATTAAAATGGTTTAGTTCTTTTATATAAGTTGATAATGTTAAACCGTTTTTCATTATGTTTTTATGTTGTTGGTTTTAACGCTACATCCAACTATTTATATGTCTTGTGAGGATTCACGTTTAATTACACTATTCTAAGTCGCCCTATTGGATTCACGGACTCTTTGCACTAAATCTCTTGTAAACCTCTTTTCCATCAATTTCACATAATTTCACCTTATTTAGAACTCAAAACCAGACTTTCTGGTATAAAACCATTAATGAACCCTTTGTCAAAAACGAAACCATTTTCTATGTTGGTTTGAAATCCAATTTTTTATAATTGTATCATATTTATTGATTTACCAAATATTTAACTTATAGATGGATGAACAATAAAGATGAAATCTCAAACCGGGCTTACTGGTTTGAAGATGATATGAGAATGTACATTTATATTTATATTACTCATACCTATGTTTGGATCCAAGTTTTGTTTTACCACTTACCAGTTAAATATACTACTACTACTAACACAACATGAGACATGACTTGCGCTATCTAGGTTACAGCAGACGGATTGTTTGTCAACTCTAGGAATCAAAAAAAAAAAAAGAGAGGAAGAAGTCTCTCATTAGAGAATAGATAGAAATTCAGAAGGTCGGCGAATCGCCTATCTACTATACCTGAAGGGGTAAACTAAAACTCAGAGACCAAGAACCCTGCCGTTGTTGCTTTACGTCTGCTTGACTAATAATTAATTCCGCACCCTTTCTATGTCTAGTTACTGAAAGATTTCACCTCTCATCCTTTCATGAAACCTGTGCAGTAATCAATACAGGGAATTAGATGCAGCCTCAAACTAAAGGAATCTCATAAAGGTGGGATGTCTTTGGGTATGGGAAAAGCCGAGATAGTCACAGAGGCGAGAAAGGACAAAATATGAACCTGAAGCTTTATTCTTCCACATGCAGAGTTCTTGGGGGTAATTAGCGGCTCTGGAAACAGAGATGAGATTGTAAGAGAATAAGATAGGGTTCAACATACATAACACGTGATTAACAAAGAAAAGTATAGTAACCTGTTGAGTTCGTGACGGATCATTGATGGAAGCAGCCCCCACTGGTGTATGTGTCCGGCCAAATTCCTATACAATTTCAACAGATTAGAACTATGATCTCTGCCTTACCCATTTCCAACCAATACAGTCATCTCGATTTTGTTTCTATTAGAAATCTCATGTATGTTTTCTGATTAAATTTGGAGGTAATAAGAAGATATGATACAATATGTACCTGAGCATTTTGACCAGTTCCTGATATAGGAAACTGCATGTTCCAGAAAAAAAAGTATTCAATTAGAGAATTATATGCATTTCGTTTTCTAAAATGCTACCAAAACTACTAATAATCAAATCTGCACACTTTTTTGTCCTTACTCTACTGTGTACCATTAGGAATCACAAGAAGTGCTTATCGTAATTGAATTTTAATCAGTCCACCATGAAATAAGTTTAATGTTCATATAACATGTTCAAATATGTGTACCTGGCTATTTTGATTAACTCCCAATGGCGGGTACTGCATTTAAAAAGGAAAACGGACATTTACGTTAGATGTTGGTATCTGTATATTCAAAACGCTGGCAAAACCATGGCTTATTAGTAGCCCATTTCCTTATACCACTAGATTGGCAACTCAAGGATCAAATCTTGAAATGAAAAATAAGCAAATAGGTAAACTAAATATGTACCTGAGCATTCTGGCTGACCCCTGGAGTTGGATACTGCAACTCCAAATTGAAAAAAAAAAGAGTGTACATATTCAAGTTAGAGACCATGTGATAAAACTATATATATGGATGTACGCAGAAAAAAAACAGAACCAACCACTGAAGAATAAATAGGCTGCTGTAACTGTTGGCCCTGATATTGCTGGTGAACCTGTTGTGGTTGTTGCTGCATCGGCTGGGAATACAGAGCCTGCTGTGATTGGGTCTGAGGCTGCTGTTTCTGTCGTTCGAATACTACCATTTCCTCAGGTTTTTCCCACTGCAAAAGTCAAATATATTATAACACGTATCGATAAACTTCTATACATATACATGTTCAAGGATAATAAATAGCACAGAAAAGACAAGGAATCCTCCTGAAACTCACAAGAGAACATAACTAAAGAGGAACCATGTTTCTCACCTTGCTTTCACCGGTTTGACCGTTGTAATAATATTTAAATCCATCAGGCGAGGTATGCTCGGTCCAGTTACATTTTCCAGAAATAACACTCTGAGTTGCTGCAGGTGCAGCTGTTTGCATATAGCTAATTGGTGTAGAAGCAGTGGTGCTCACAACTGTCGGAATTGCAGATCCAGCCCACTGATAAAGAAGCAGCCGAGAGGAACATAATAAAAAAGAGGAGAATACTAAAATATATGAAGGAAATACTTAGACATCATCTATCAGGAAATAATTCTAAGTTACAGCAAAAACAGCCGAGGAACTCGACTGGACAGATGCAACAGAGAGACTTTGTTCGTACCTGCTGTTTACCATGGCTAGTCTGTGAGCCTGGTAAATTTTGGTTTGGTTGCTGCATGGACTGCACCTGCTGCTGCAGTTGAGAAAATGCTTGCTGAGATGACTGGAATGTTGCTTGTAGAGTCTGCGTCTGTTGTGACAAGAGCTGAACTAGCTCAGAAGGAGGATGTTGCATCTTTTGTGGCGGTGGCTGCTGAGCGCATGGGTGCAATTGATCAGTTGCAGAAGACACAGGTGCTGGCCGTAGGTTGATGTTCAAAGGAGCTTGAGGAGCTGTTGCAGGAGTGACGTTTTGCTGTGGCCGCAGCTGAGAGGTAGGCAACTGGCTGGTATAACCATAACGATTCTGCAAGGATGCTTGGGCCCCAGGGAAATTAGTTTGTGGCCGAAGGGGGACATCCTGTGGACTGTGAAGAGTTTTTTGTAATGGTGATATATGCTGGCCAGATCCCCGGTTTTGCTATGGAATAGAAACAGTTGAAACTCTTAACTGATCAACACAACATTTTCACATTTTCTTTATTAGAAATATTCAGCTGAAGTACCTGTTGCGATGTGGCAGAGGATGACACTGGTAGAGGATTAATGAGGGGAACAACATAACCACCCAATGGACCTCCCTACAGTATAGAATGTCACAAATAAAGCTTACATCGGAAGTATAAATTATTGAAGAGATAAACGCCTTAGAAACTGACAAAATGCAAATCAAGGCCATATCATTTCACTGCAAAACACATCAAGTTTGTTGCATCATATGAAAAGCTGGAAGGTCGGAACTCCATGCTTCTTTTCAAGAGTCCATACGCTCATATATGTGCATCATAAAAATTACATTCGTCCTACTCGCCCAATCCATGCAATACTGTGTGGGAGGGTTCATTTAAGATAATATACATGATCATCAAGCTGTTCTGACCTGATTTGAAGGCAATGTGGCTTGACCTGGCCTAGGAGACAAGTCACTTCCGCTACCACAGATGCCAGTGTTACTAGGTGGCCCCATGTTTGGTGAATTCATAGGACGCCAAGGATTTGTGTGGCTTACATCCCCACTAAGATCACCAAGGTTAGATGTAGGCCTAACAAATGGAGACGAGGAGACCAGGTTTAGTCAAAATATATAACTACTTGATCACAAATATAACGATCTCCTTTCACCCCAATCACCTTGGTCCTGAAGCTTGAAAACGAGGCCCTGAACCAAGTCCAACAGGATGTGCCACGTCCCTGGAAACAGAAGCTAGTTATGGATATATAAAAGAAATGACTCGTATTCAAGTAATAACTGGAGAAGGAATAAGGTTCGCAGCTCTCCACCCACGCCCCAACAGATTCCCCATATATGTAACTCAGACATAACAAACAATGACAGTAGATAATTTTCTTGATATTAGCAATTTAGCATTATAATGAATCAAAATATAGTCTCGAAGGCAATACCTTGACTCGCCCGGTTTAGGTCTCTTTGGATCAGCAAACCGAACAATCAACGGTTGATTGCAACCCTGGAGAAGGGAAATAGGCCAGTAAACAAAACAGGTATAGAGGGGAATATAAGAGAAAGTGAGATACTTATAATGTTTACAGCTTACTCTCATGGTATAAGTTCCATTGAGACCATCGATAGCTGCCATAGCCGTCTCTTTGCTTGAATATTTAACAAACCCGCATCCTAAATGAGTGGAAAAAGCAGTTTGACCATTGCAACACCATCAAGCCATTTATAGAATCTAGTAGCAGTTACCAGACATACCACGACTCTGTCTATATTCATCACGCATGAGATAGACATCCTCCACGCGACCAAATTGCAAAAAGATCTGTCAAAGCAACAACAGGAAAAATTGATACAAATGACTTGATTCAGAAAGTAGCCATTCACATCCTTATTAATTTTGTTTATTGAGAAAAGAAAGCTGACAGTCAAACAGTTACATCCATTTGCCTAGTTGACACAAAATTTCAAATTTTCAAGCCGCTGACCGTTCTAAGAGGACCACTAATCATATAATCATTAAAGCTACCAGCTAAGGCGACAGGGGGCACTGTATCTAAATTAGAATTCTTCTCTGTTTTGTAAATCAGCCATAGGTAACTTTCATCAAAAAGTAGGGTATGAGACATACCTCCTCAACTTCATTTTCAGTGGCTTGCTTATTTAGGGAACCAACAAAAAGCTTAAACTCTACCGCACCTTCAGAAGAAGGAAATTGAATCAGTTAATACCTGAGAGTGAGGTAAGGACAAGAGAAAAAAGGATCCGAATCCGTAAGATTCATATAATTTCCCACATTATCTCAACTCTCGTAATCTGAATTTGTACAGCGTATGGTCATCCCTATGTAGTATGTACACCAGATTTGAAGGCCATATTCAGATAATATGCGCGAAAGTTGATTACCTATGCGTTCTCTCTCCCCATCAGCATATCGAACTTGAACAAGGCCAGTTCCCTGGGAATCAGCAAATTGTAAAAGGTGAGTTAACCTGTATTTTCCTGTCCTTGATAAGAGAAAGCATCAACGGTAGTTACCCCAGGAAGAGTGATCTGATTGTGCAATGCTCTAATGGCTCTATCCGCATCTTCAGAAGTTGCATATTTTACAAAACAACAGCCTGCATTAAAGACTGCTACATAAGCTTCTGTTCAAGGTTCAACTCTTCCCTCCATCAACATCAAGAGGTGCTAGTAAATAGTTGCTTTACAAATGCACAAGCCACGACCACAATCTCGAATAAATAAATGGCACTACTCAAACCACATAAGTTTTAGTAGGAAAACCATAAGACATGTCCTGACAGCCTCAACTTAGATCACTGGAGAAGACTTGGTGGAGAAAATAGTAAACTAATGTCTTCAAATAAAGCATATGCCTTTAAAATATATTAAAAGAACACAATCGATATTTGCAAATAAAAAATATATTTTGCAAAAAGATCCAATCATTGCAAAAAAATTAGAAAAATCTACAAGTTAGTAAAACATGGTTACGGGACCAAGGTAAAAGATTAAGCATGTAAGAATTCTCAATCACTGCTAAGTAACAGCTGATATAATTAAAACTAAAGCCATATATCACATTTACGTCACCATACATCACATATCTGACGACATTCACAAAATAAATTACAGTTCTAGGAAACATAACCAGAATCCAACGTTAATTCATTGGTAATAACTAATAATTGCATTTAGAGAAAAATAACAGTTGCTTCATTTAATGCATACTTAGGAAGCTCATGCCTAATGCTGTTCGGAGCATGGAGAGCGAGTGAAAGATAAGACGTATTTCTAAGAAATTATAATAATCAGTTACCTTCCATATCTTAGCACTATTTAACATTTTACAGGACTGAAGAAAGAGATGTATGAAATCTACTCCAGTCAAACCGTGATAACGAGATGAGTAAAAGTTTTTATGTTACCATACAATAACTTCTTTGAAAGTCAAGAATTAATAAAGAATATCTATGCACATATAGTCACATCACTCATCATCTAGTAGTTCTTCACACTGACAACATAAAGACAGAACTTAATGGAATTGTAGAAGAGAAATCTCAATATAAAGAATTAGACCAATAAAAAGGTGAAACCAAGCTCAAAGGCTTGGTTGGAGAAAAGCTATATCGAATGAGACATCTCATCTCTTACACATAAATGTAGATCGGCAGTGTTAGCGTTACCATACAGAAACGAAAGAGCTACTCAACGAAACAGTCATTCATCAATGACTAAAGAGGGTATATCAAATCACAAGCCATCCAAGCAATACAGAGGGAAGAACATACAACAAATCCACATCCCAGGCCATTCAAAGAGAGTGAAAATAAAAACATTCATTATAGTTCCTCGGCCATCCACAATAAAAAAAAGAAGGAAAGATCATTCATTCCGGCATCAAGCATTCACAATGGTAAAAATAATTTCATCATCAACCAAAAGAGACAGTACATCCAAACTTGATATTAAAGAAACTGAAGAAACAAAACATCCAACATGATATAATCACTAAGAAACTGCCAAATCTTGACCAGCAGGGGTGGTATAGCAATCAAACCATCTTATGAACCTTGTAAGACTACCAAGTAAAAATACATTCATCCAGTCAAGACCATACACAACATTGTCATTCCATCGAAAGAAAAGAGTAAAGAGATACTGAATTCAATAGGAGAGGAAAAAAACAATGTTCTTTAAACCAGTACCCACTAAAGAGGCAACCGTAAAGCATCTGTTCAGTTATATGTACATTAACTCCCTACTCTAAAAAATGGTCGATAAAGTCTGCTACACTGTTCAAACACAACTAAGGTTCTAGGATAGACACAAGTCAATACAAAAACCATTTGTTAGCAAACTACACAGGCAGCCTTCTTCTGTGACAAACGAACACAGATAAGACGCTCGCTAGCATAAGCAAAAGCCCGAAAATTGTTGAAAACTAATGGAGGCCAATGATGAGACTAGGGTTGCTTCCCATCAGCCTTTTCAGGAGACCTGAAAATTTTAAAAGCATAAAATCACGATATTGATTCCTAGTAAAATGGAGATAAACATACCTTGCTGCTGTCCTGTTCTCTTGTCCTTGATAAAAGCAACCTCAAGAACATTTCCATGTTGTTCGAAAAAGGGACGGACCTATGAAAACCAAAGATTAACGAGAACGGCCTAGGTAAGAGAAGAAATAAGGAAAATAATAAAAAAAGATTAACTCACTTCTTCTTCTGTAGCTGTCCTTGGTACAGAGCCAACAAAAAGCTTCACCATACTGCTACGATCAGAAAAATCTGCAAACAAATTACCAAGTAAATGATACTTACAGATTTAGTTCGGAAAAATAGCTCTGATTAACATATACAAGTACAATTGAACCACCTTAACTCGATTACATAACACTACAGTAGAAGTGAGCACAAACTTACCAGTAAAGCTGCTCTGCTCGGAGAGAGGACGTCCTCTTTTCTGACCCAATAGAGGCTGCTGGATCGGCGGTGAAGTCAATCTCACAGAGTAATCAGGTTCCGCTGATTGAAATCCCCTGCCGCCGGAATATCCCCCCGCATCTGGACTTACCGATGACGGGAAATTCACTGGCACGTTAGGCCGAAATCCTCCTCGGCCTCCGCCAGCTCCGTCGCGACTCATCGGCGGAAAACCTCCGTCGAAGCCGTAACCCATCGGCTGAAAATCTACTCTACCTGTAGGACCACTGTTAATGGGCCCGAAACCTCCTCCTCCTCCTCTAACGCCGTCTCTGTGAAGATTACGATCCGTAGGGGTGTCATCTTCCCAGCGTCGATCGCCACCTCCAATTCCAACTTGATAATTGCTAGGGCTGTTTCCACGGCGACGACGGCGGCTGAAAGCTTCATCATCCTCGTCGAAACGTGGGGGACCTCTGGGATGAGGTCGGTGGTTACGGTAGGAATCGTCGTAAGCGCCACTCCCGTGGCGATCGCCTCGGTGCCTATCCAGCTTGACGAAGTTGTGGAGATTCAGATGGAGATGCAATTCCAGTCGAACCCTAGAGAAATTGGATTGTGAATTGGAGATGAGATCAATGGTTTTGCTGGAAGTAGCCAAACGTGCTTTGCGATTTGAGCGGTATAAATAGCAAAAGCGGTCTGGATTGTGGTTCGACCGGTGGTACGGTTTACATTTGTACCGGTTTGATTTTTATTAAAATTATAGCGGGGTTTTGAATCTACCAGGATTATTCTCTTTCTTTTTCTTTTTGAACTCCACACTTTAACCATTTTTGCTAACTGGAACTTACCATGGTTATTCTTTCTAAATGTGCTATTTGTCTCGGTAATGGAATTTCTAAGTTAATCCCATTCACATACTAGCTAAGAACTAGAGTGTGCTTTATTAAAAAAAAAACAGATTTAACATGCTCTTTACACTTTATTCAAAGTTATTACATTTTGATCAGTATTTTCAAAATGAAAAACTATTTTTGGTGAATAAATATATTATTGAATAAAATTATACTGTACGTAAACCTAAACATGTATTATCCATTTTTAATTTCTGGATAAAACCTAAATATTAGTTTAGGATGTTGAATTATTAATTATTCAAGTTTATAAAAATATTTACAAACAAATTACACAATATCTTTAATAAGCCAGATGATCTATTAGAATCAGACCACATGTCATTGTTTTGGCTAGACGTTCAACTATAATTAGATGTCCTTCACTATAACTAGAACCAGATGTCAGTCTTTCGTTTATTATAATATTGTCCACTTTATCTCTAAATCATCACAAATTGTTTTTGGATCAGTTACTTCCCAAAATCTTCACACTAAGGCCATCAATATAGGTGGTCCTAAACTGGGTCTTTATTGTTTTTGGTCCAAAAAGAAAATAAGAAAGGGAGTAATTGTGAAAGACAGTCCCAGATTAAGAATTTTTTGGGCTCGTCCTGGGCTGGTCCTTCGGGACACGTGGCGATACTGTATTGGACCGGTGCGCGGTGAAGGGGAAGAGACGGTTTCATTGCACAACTCTCTCTCTTTCTATCCTTCTCTCTCCCGAAACTCTCTCGACGGCGATAGAGGAAGACGGTGATCCTCCCCCGATTTGAAGAGCTTCTCGGTTATTTCGTGACCTCGAGACCGATCTATTTTCCGACCGAAAAATTCTCCGGCGATTTCATTGCACAACTCTCTCTCTTTCTCTCCTTCTCTCCCGAAACTCTCTCGACGGCGATAGAGGTAGACGGTGATCCTCCCTCGATTTGAAGAGCTTCTCGGTTATTTCGCGACCTCGAGATCGATCTATTGTCCGACCGAAAGTTTCTCCGGCGATTTCAATCAAAAAGGTATGTCTTTGTGTACCCAAAACATGAAGCTGTTATTGCATGGTGTTGTGTGGTTGTTGTTGTTCTTTGTTGCTGTGTGGTTGTTGCTGTTCTTTGTTGTTATTGCATGGTTCTCGTGTGTAGATTCCGAGATTATAGTCGTTGGTTATTTGTGATTTCTTAGATTGGCCGATGAAATTTGATGAAAGAGTTATAGAGTAGATCGATATGTTATTGTAATGGTTATGATTCATGTATGTTGTTTCCCGTTATCGTTTCCTAGATCGTTTCAGTTGCTCTTTCTTGTGAAGAACTGATTCGAGTTTATAGATTGACGGATTATTTTAGTTGTGGTTACTAGTCGTTCTTAGATTAAACAAGTGAAATGATTCTCGTTTGTTGATGAAAGAGTAGTTGTTATTAGAGTAGTTGTTATTAGAGTAGTTGTTATTGTATTTGATGATTATAGGTTGTGGTTACTTGTCGTGTCATGGAACTGTACTTATTAATGGTAAAATGTCGACTACCCCAAAGTCAGAAACATTCGTTATTTGCTCAAACCCAAGAATCAGTTCGAAAAGATGTTCAGCGTGCCTTCGGAGTTCTGCAAGCTAGATTTGCCGTTGTCAGAAAATGATCTAATTGAAAATATATGAGCTCAATTTGGACATTTTCCAAATAACATATAATTTATAAGTTTCTATGATTTGAATAAGTTGTGTGTTTGCTTTTTATTTCGGAAGTTTGTAGTTTTTTTTAATGAAATGGAATAAAATATTTGTAATTTTCTATTCAATAAATAAATTTGTTTTATTATTAGTTATTCATTTCAAAATGGTAATATCTTTTACTTTATATATATGTTACTATTTATTTCAAAAAAAAAACACTTAAGGACCAACACAAAGTCCCACCAATAATCGTCATTTTCATTAAAAGTCCTTATCAAAGTCCTAACCTAAAAATAACAATAAAATACTCTAAGGACCTTCAAATTAGTCCCATTGATAATGATGCTCTAAGTCGACTTGAACTATATATATAAGATTTGGATTGCCTACTTATCATAACAATCTTCTTATCAAACCAATGACCACAAAACCTTGGTTCTTGTATCAATTTGTTGTGATGAACTAGACGTCCTCATGGGAAAGATAAGCTAGAGTCAGATGTCCAATATTAGATGTTTAACTCCTCATTTAGTATCATATTACTCCTTGTTGAAGTTCAAGCTTTTATGATTCAAGTTCAGTGAAGCTTCAATTTGAAGTTGATTTGTGATATAGTGAAAATAAGAAGTTAATCTACAAGATCAAATGACTATTTCACGAAACTCAAATGACCACTTTGATTTTCTAGGTAATAGAATCATATGTGACTGTGAATCATCTGTCGTGACGGAGTCTTTCCTTTACGTTGAGTATAAATACTGTGCATTCTCATTTTCTTCATGATGTAAAAAAAAGATATTTGAGAGCTTCTAACAAATTGTTCCTCAGTGTTCTTGAGTTGTAGAACATTTTTGATTAATATATTGCCATGGATTGATCCGGCCTCGGACATAAACATCACATCAGTGCCTTGAATTGGTTAACAACTTTGTGTCTCTATTTTTTTCTAGTTGAGCACAAACAAGGTGAAACTTGAATTAAGGTGTAAAATGTTGAAGCTTAAGCTTCTATGATCAAGTTCAGAGAAATTTTGGTTAGAGGTTGATTTGTGATTGTAGGTGAAATAAAAAATTAACCTAGAGGATCAATGTATCATTCCAAAACTTGGACCCAAAAATTTTTAAAAGAAAAAATCTTGTCTACGGCCCGTTATGGTTAAGACCTAGGTTCCCTTCCCTTTTCTTATAAATAGAGGCAGCCCAATTTCTCTTTCTCTCATTAGAAACTTGAAGCGAAGCTTTGCAGAGAAATCTCGGGAGACGAAAGCCCTAGCCGTCGAGCTCTCTCTTCTTCTCTCTCGCGATCTCTCCTTCCTCTCTCTATCCGCGTCTCCTTCCCTCTCTCTCTCCTCGCTGTGAGTCTTCTTCCTTTCTCTCTCTCCTCGCTGTGAGCAACCGCGAGTGGTGGTGGTGGCTGTCTTGTGTGATGGTGGTGGTCGGGTGATTGATCGGTGTTTGGATTCTCTCATATCTATATTCCCGTTTTCAGATCTAGATCTCTAGATCCAGATCTATTCCTAAGGTAAGGTGATTCAAAACCAGTTTTCTTTTCATGTTCTTTATATTGGTTGATGTTGGAACTAGGGTTCAGATAGTCCTTGTTTGAAAGTTAAGTTGTTAGATCATAATGGGAGTTAGGATGATAGATGAATGGATCATGTTGCATAAGAACCTTGACACTGTTTAAAGGACTTAATGAATTGCCTTGTGTTGATGTGGATGACTGATGATGAATGATTGCTTGTGTGATGGTCGTTATGTGTTGATCGATGATGAAAGTTAGGTTGTTAGAAAGAAGTGCACGCCTAGGTTAATAATGGATGTTGTGAATGAAAAGTATTATTATTGGTTACATTTGGTACTAAGTATGTGTGTGGATGGTTGTAAAGTGAAGTATGTGTGTGACACCGAAAATGGGTGGCGTCTAATGAATGTGTTAAGGTTAAAGTTAGGGTGAATGAGAAATGAGAAATGAGAATGAGAAATGAGTTGTGAGAATGAGAAATGAGAATGTGAAATAAAATGTGAAATGAGAACGAGTTAATGAACATGTTTGTAGTCATGTTTGTGACACCGAGAACGGGTGGCGTCTAGAGTGTGATGAGTACCCGCGGGAAAGTAGCCTAACATGAGATACCCGCGGAAAATTAAGTGAAGGCCGAAGGGCCGTGAACGGACGGTGACCGCAAAAGGGCGGGATCTAAGGACTGTGAACGGACGGTGACCGCGAAAGGGCGGGATCTAAGGACTGTGAACGGACGGTGACCGTGAAAGGGCAAGATCTAAGGGCCATGAACAGAAGTGACTGCGAGCGAACGGGATCGGTGAGGCGCCTTAAGATTGAGTCAATGACGAGTCGTGGCATAATTATGATTATTAGAACCGAGGGGACAAACATAGTCGAAAGGGGCCAACGGGTTGTGACTCGGATAATCATTTAGGAAACTGGGAGGCATTGGTTCATGTAAGACCTTTCGGGATAGGCCAACAAGAGGTGGGACGTCCTTGAAAGCCATAGGTCCTTACGTCTAGGATGATTGGTGTCGAGTCAAGTTGTTGTGTTGAGTCAAGTCGAACCTATGTTGTAGCAGTGACTGAGTTCATTGCATTGTGTGATCGATAGGTTGATAGAAAAGTATGGAAATGATGTTGTGTGTTAGCGTATGATGCATTTGAATGGTTGATTGTAGTGGCTAGCCAGTTCTCGTTTCGTATTAAGTAATATAGAGTTCATTCGGAGAGGCTGGTCTAAAACCGCTCCACTGAGTAACCCATTTACTCTGTCCTCCTTTCTATTTTCCTATGCGCAGGACTGTAAGTAGTAGTATGTGGATATGGTTGGGTTGATATTTGATCGAAGGATAATGCGTCTGATGATTCATGGGGCTAGTAACGAGACACGTTAGATGATCTAAAATGAATAGACATATATTCATAACATCTGATCGGAACCCTGGTCGGACGGTGGGAGATCGGGGCGTTACAATCAAAGTGATATTTTCAAAGAACTCAAAGTGACCAATTGATGATTTGGGTAACACAATCATATGTGAGTTGAAGTGTTTATTCCCGACAAAATCTTCTCTTTATGTTAAGTATAAATACTCATGTATTCTTATATTTTAATGGTGTGAAAAACATTTTAAAGCTTGTAACAAATTATTGCTAAGTGTTCTTGAGCTTTTTAACATAATTGATTAATATATTGTCAGGATTAATCCAGCCCGAAACATAAACGTGATTTGATAAAATTACTCTATTGCAGCGAAAAACTCAGATTTGACTGAGTTGACAGAGAGATAGAGTAGAAGAAAATTGTTGTTGCAAAATTTACTGCCTTCGATGCAGTGTTTCAGGCAAGATTTGACGTTCTTATTTTTTCAAGTAGCAACAAAACTCATATCTCTCTACCATTTTCTTGACTTCAGTACTAAGTATGTTCATTCCGCAGGATGTGTTAAGAATATATCCAAGAGATGAGGCCATTTCAACTTACAGCTCCCAGCTTTGTGTATGACATATTATCGTGAAACAACTTTGTGTCTTGGCAATTTAGCATAAACTTGAAATAATGTGGGTAACGCAAGTTGAGACAGAATAAAAAGATAGCCATTGAACAGAGTCTGAAGATACAAGATTTAGCAGAGGAGAGCATCAAGGTTTCGTTTGCCCTCAGGACCCTTTGAGTACCAAGAAGAAACATACTGTCCATACACAACTTCCTTGTAAGCCGGTTTGGAGTGTTGCCCAATAAGTTGAGAAGCTGGTGCTATCTTTGCAGTCTTTGAAGGATCATGAAAAGTTGCCACCGATAACCTCGCCCTGTTCGCATTAGTCACTGCTCTATGTTGAGCACTTTTGTATATACCATTGGTTATGATCTGCACAACAAAACGAGAATACACGATCAGAGCTTCTTACCAAGCTTATTATGAGAGAATATTACACAGAAACAACCTCAGTTTGATCAGCTATAAGAACAAGAATGGCGTGAGAGATAGGAGGAACAGTGAGCCACTGATCATCCTTGTAAAGCTGAAGACCTCCAACATCATCTTGAATCAAGAGAGTGATTGCACCCATGTCTGAATGTGACTGGAGACCAAGAGTGAGCTCAGGCTGAGGACAAGGAGGGTAATAACTCATTGTGATGTTCTGATAGATTTCTCCAACAGCTTCCTCAATACATGAAAATGGAAGGCTCAAGCTCTCTGAGATTAACCCCAACAGCTTCTGAGCCAGTTTTTTCATCTCATTCCCGTACTCTTCCACTACTTGTCTAAACCCCAAATCAATGACAAGAACATTCTTTAAAAAACATAGAGAGTGATAAGAGGGCGAGTTTAGGGAGTATAGGCGATTTATTAAAGATTTCAACAAAAGTTTTAACAAATTTGAGAGCCTAAAAATTTTGTTTTGGAGACTTATGTCTATGTAGTTTTTTTTTTTAAATTCGGCTTTACAGTACTGCGGGTCCAAATTTTTTAATTTTTTCTTAGTGCCATAAGCTCACTTAAAACTTAAACTTTGTGTCCTTGTTATTTATGTAAAAATAATTTTAGTGCCCTATATATATATAGCTAAAACTATGTTTTAAAATCATGATATCCTAACCGGTTCGGTTATTTTGCATATTCTCCGTACCGGTCCTGTGGTGATGTGTTTTGTAATAAGTTATTCCAATGTGGTGTAACAAGTCACAGTCAAACCGGTTCGGCCGGCTGGTCTGATCCGGTTTTCAAAACCATGGTAATAACTAAAGGAATCAAAGGAAGAAACCTGTAGTCAGGAGGGATGAGACGGCCAACGAGAAGGATTGCGTCGAGAGAGAGGAAACGTGTGGTGATCGAAGTAATCTCTCCAGTCTAAAACGACGTCGCCTTCGGCTCCAAGAAGCATACGGCTTCCGTAACCTTCTGACGCGGCGGAGGTTGAGTCGCAGGCGTAGCGGAGCTTCTCTTCCAATGGACAGTCTTGGAAGAAGGAGAGGCCTAAAGACTTCATGCGATCGAGGAGATGGATGGGGACGCCGTGGTTGACCACGTGGAAGGCTCCCCAGTTGCGGCAAGCTTCACCGATGGATTCTTTTGCGGAATCGGAGTTAGAGAGGTCGATGGTTGGGATTGGAGCAGCGGCGCCGGCGTGGTGGAGATTGGGGCGAGCTTCCGGTGGTTGGATGTACTGGGAAGGGACGACAGGTAAGCCGCCTTTGGTAACTGCTTCAACTCTGGAAGCTGATGTATCCATTGGAGATTCAGATGATGATGTGATGTGATCTTTCTTTCTTTTGGGATTCGACTACAACATAATGATCGGACTTGTCGCCTAATTAAATTAAAATTTGCAAAAGTACCCTCACACAATCATTTTTTTCGTAATACCTATCAGTAACCTGCAGAACTTACAAATAAGTACCAGTTAATTTTTTTTTTTGTCAACATCAGGTAATTATCATTCAAAATTAGATTGATGATTTTTTAGGGAATTACATTAAATGGTATACTTGACAAAAAAAAAACTTTGCTAAGTGGTCTAGTTTTTTTTTCTGCTAAAACTTTGCTAAAATGGTCTAGTTTTTTTGTCAACCGGTTCCTCATCTTCTTTCTTCTTCAATAGACTATCAATATTTGGAAAATTTTGGGCCATAATATGTGGAAAATTTTAGGCCATAATATGTGGAAATTTTGGGCCATAATATGGTTGGACACTATCAATTCTGAAA